>BOPN01000196.1:383073-385573 GCA_017312705.2 Penaeus japonicus
CTGTTGAATACAAATATTTTTCTTAACTGGTAAATTCTTTCCTCTAGGAACAAAAGTATGTTTTGTTAACATACATGTGCGTCACATAAGTATGTAATTACGTGACCCCAGAAGAGGACTTACCACGGTGAGGATGATAACTTATACTGTTATATCGCTCTCCTGATACATAAACATTTACCTCTGTATGCTTATGATTAATCCGCCTTTTGTACTGTACATATTTCAACATGTTGACATAGATGTAAGGTTTTGTAAAAGATCTGTGATCCCAAAGGGGTACTAAGATTGGAGTGAGGATAATCTACGTTCCCTCATCCATTTGGGATGTGACTAACCACTGGTCTCTGTTTGTGTAAGTGACAGAGAGAGAGAATGAGTGCTTCCGCGTATGTGTGCGATCAGCAAGGATGAAAAAAAGAGAGAAAAAAAAATCACACACACACATTATATATATATATATATATATATATATATATATATGTATATATACATATATATACATATAAATATATATACACATCATACATACATACATATATATATATATATATATACATAAATATACATATACATATACACACACATTAACAAATTGCTGTCGCATATTCCAAACGGCCTCAAAGATATTAAAGATAACAAACCGACACGCCACGCGATAAGGCCGGCATTCCCACAGAAATCGTGAGTCAACAACAACCCTCCAATCCGGCCGCAGGCGGGGGGCCCACTTCCTGCTACACCCGTGTCGGTGTATACGCCCAACATATCGTTCCGGTGCGGGACAGTTTCCGCTCTATGTCGTCCTAGCCCAACTGTGGACTTACACTTACAAAAACAAAGACACAAACACACATAAACTTATAAAAAACAAGCACGCACACACGCGCGCATAAAGACACACAATCAAGTTGGTTGACAATTAATCTATTCATCTATTGTAACGCTAACATTAGATATCAATGTCACCGGTCGGTCGGAGAGGTCGTTAGGTTGTTCTACCCGAACAATACACAAGATAAGTTCAAAGCAAAATATCAATTGACGCGATAAAATATTGGATTCATAATTACAAGCATTGTCTGTAAATCCACATTGTAATCTGCTTCCAAAAACGCTTGATTTTGGATTTTGAAAAATGTTTTGATGCCTTTATTATACATATGTATATGCGTAAACAAATGCACAAATTCAATCAAACCGACACTCGCCCATCCACATATACACACGCTCAATCTTTATCCTTCTCTCTGTATTAAACACACACACACACACACACACACACACACACACACACACACACACACACATATATATATATATATATATATATATATATATATATATATATATATATATGAAATATATAAATATAGCTTTATATATATACGTATACATACACACACACACATGTAAGTGTGTGTGTGTGTGTGTTTTTGTGTGTATACATATATATATATAATATATATATATATATATATATATATATATATATACACAAAAAAAACAAACAAACAAACAAACACACATATATAGAGCGCTGGTTGCACGAACATGTCTGGAAGACGAGAAATATAAACATTTTCCCGGGAGTTTATTTGTCGCAGCTTTTCTGTCCGCTTCTCACGGCTCCCCGCAGCATAACGGTCCAGTGTGACATGCCCTGGTAACGAGACAAGAATAACCCGAAAATTGGAAAATATACCAGAAAAAAATCCTAGAAAGAAATCCTTGCCTCTCGAGCGGATGACAAGACAAACTAGACCTGAAATAGCAATCATGCACCTGCATTGCTATCCTTCCAAGCAGTTCGGAGGGGGAAGGGGGGAAACGCGCGTTCACCCGCCATGACCAGAATAATAACTTGAACGCCCATGGTCACTGCATTATTTCTACAGCCGTTGGCCGAATTTCCCTAGCCCGCGCTCCCTGAGTAATTCACAATCAATCTAAATGCATTCCCACGCCCACACCCATCAGGATATCCATGCGTCAAGAGAGATATACACAAAACAGTAACATTTCCAAGCCGACTCCCAGCCCTACCGCGGCTCTGCCCTTTGAAATCACGGCTCCCGGTACTCCATCTCAACAAAGCCATACTAAACACCATATCCACGATGTTGCAACAGCAATCGGCCTTGGAGGAGACATTAGGGCCAAATCTCGCTGCAACCGGAGCATCTGCGTCCGTTGAGCGAAGGTAGGAATTCCGAGAGGGAACGAGCCACCATTTTCGACTTTGGACGTCAGAGGAGCGGTGCTGCCGGCCTCCCTCGAGATTAAACCCCGCTGGCCGAACCGACCTCGGGAAAATTACCTGCTGTACTGCACCGGCCTTGAGGATACTCTGGCTTTCGCTCTCCAAATTGCTGTACTTCAGCACTGTGGCGACTGCCATTCATGCAGTGCATTGCAGATGCTTTAACACACCTACTGAATATTTAAAATATACAGGATTTGTTGATTTTTACTATACACAAAATATATATATAAATAC
>BOPN01000196.1:398073-403073 GCA_017312705.2 Penaeus japonicus
ACGCAAAAAATCACAAACAGACACGCAGAAACACTCCATTAGAGTATATGGTGAAGTCCCAATTTTATTGACAAAATACCGATATCGTCTTGACTTTTCCTCTGGTCTGAAGTGAAAATTCCAAACGATCTTTTTGGTGGGAGTTACAATTTCACCAACGAACCCAGGACCCGTTGGGAAGAAAGCTTACTCCGTCAGAACTGTCATTCGATGACAGAATACCTATTTCATGTCTATATCGCCGTTTGATCAGAGGATATTAAATTTGGAGACTCGAAATCCTCAAACCGTTCATGGAACTCGTATTCTGTCATAGGATTCGTCGAGTAACACTTATTGACTTTAGAAACAAGGACGGAACGGAACGGCATTAGGTCAACTCCTAGATATTTAAAGCTACGTACATATAGTCAAAACATCATGCCAACATCATAAGTCTAAACTGTGAAAATCACCGACTCTAAAAATCAATATATTAACTCAATAAGAGCGACTCACTCCACCACGTCCGGGTACGATCAGCTAATTCCTCGAGTTATGCCAGTCAATTTAGGGCAATAAAAAATTGGATAAAAATCCGGAGTCTACACAACGCTGGCTTCCGAAGAAGGAATCGGATCACTTTCAGCGCCACGGCACTATTTCCGCCTGGCTGCAGACGGACGCCGCGCCAAACTACCCACGCCGAGGAAATACACAATTTCATTTACTGATGGCCAGTCCCACAAAAGAGGGAGGAAAGAAACGGGCGACAGCATCCGCGACACATATTTCATCGCGGCAGGAAAATAATGGAAAGAGGGCGAAGGAATTATTCCCTTCTTTAAAGAATGAATCAGCGAGCGGCGGGAAAGTTCGCGGAGTTTTGCGATAAATGATAAAGCCAAATGAATGCCTTTTTGCACAATCAATCAAACGTTCCGAAGGATTTCAGATTCTCATTAAGGAGGGCACCCAAGAGGGCCATAGGCCATTCCCTGGGCCCGACTTTGAAACGAACAATGACCGACCGAAATGTGCATGCATAGACCTCACAGTGTATAGGTATGGGTATGATTGTATGCGTGTAGGTATGAGTAGGTATGAAAGTTTGTGTCGCCTGCTTAGATATATGTATAAAGTACACACGCACGCACACATACATACATACATACACACACACACACACACACACACACACACATGCAAAACTGGTAAGAGATATTAAAATAAAATATAGCCTATAACACACAACTCTACGAGAGCTCTACGCCATTCATGGGTTGAAAAATAGTGAACACAAAATTATCTATGCTTTATGTATGTATGTATGTATGTTCTATCTATCACGTAATGTCTCACTCCTATAATAAGGTTCCTGTCGAGCCTCGTTTGTTTTTTTCGGGACGGGGGTCCTTCATCATCATAAACGGACGGGTCGAGTACGACCCTCCGTTGCCCCCCGGGTGATAAGATCACCCCTTAGGAGGGTAGACAGGGACGTCTTCTTCCGAAGAAAAGAAAAGTAGGGGTCCCAAGTTTCCTTTCTTAGCTCGCAGTCTCCAGCTAACTTGGAGGAGGCATCTCCGCCGCTGATAACAGTTGCACTGTTGGGGTCCTTGGTAGGACCTAATATTCATACCGCATAGATGCACAGTGAATGCGTATTCAACTAAAGGAACCCTTTTCCAAGCATCCTTGCTGTAAATTTATAGTTTTGTTATAAAGCATGAGAGAAAATCAACTCATTCTCGAACTAGCGTCCAACATTAAGCATGCGATTACAACAAAGCAACAAATGTTACAAACCCTTCCAAAAATCCTGTTTCAATCTTGTCTACCAAAAATTATGGCATCTGCTAGCAAGCAAGAATATCTATTCATACGCTGGCGTGAACCTGCAACAACGTCAGGATTGCATCTTGTGGAAGTAGCAACGAGAAGCATAAATCAGGATCCTGCAGTGTTCAGCAATAACCCGACCCCGGTACCTTCACGCGCGGCTAAGCCCTATATCCCTCCCTGCTTTAGCCTTCACGCCGCCTGAATGATGGTTTTATCGATCGTAGGTCCAACGCATCGCAGACGCTTATGCTCAAGCTGAATTAATGCTGAAAAGGAAATGCCTCTGTTAATAAACTAAAAGGCTCTGTTGCGTCGACTCTGTTCCCCGATTCACGATGGGATCTTTTTCACGCCGCGATGACGAATGGGACGTCGCGGTTCATCTCGGCCCCGTCTTGCGTCCGCGCTCGCTCACTCGGGATGAACGTATGTGCGTGAGTCGGGGTTGTGCTCTGTTCTTTCTCTTGCGTCGGTGCAACTTGATATTGGATGTTCAGAGTAAATATTCGCAGGGACAACGTTACAAGCTTATGCAACTGAATGCGTTCTGAAGTAAAGGTCAAATGCTGTATCTAAGGGCAGACCTGCATCTTCGATATATGACACAATTATGTTCTCAGATGATCGGAGCAGCCAATCACATCTGCTCAACCGAATCTAATCCAATATCGATAATCTTCACTGGCAAAAGTTTTAAGCGGATATCCATAATACATAAATATAAATCAGTGTCTCATTACAACTCCCGTAGCACACAGTGAACCCAGAAGGATTAGAGTGGCTGCTGATCTATCTGTATCACTTGAGATTCCCACTTCCCTTGCCACCCAACGATATCATCTGGCTGCTCCAGATTTCAGGAAAATTAGTTTCATTTGTCCTAACTCACGAACACCATGTGTTACTTCAATGAGTGTAGGCACAAGCGCAACATGGATTCTCTCTCTCTCTCTCTCTCTCTCTTTCTCTCTCCCTCTCCCCTCTCTCTCCTCCCCTCCTCCCTCTCACCCCAACTTCCCCCCCTCTATATCGTTCTCCCTTTCTCTTCCCCTCCTCTCTCTCTGTCTCTCTATCTCTTTTTCTTCCTCCCCTCTCTCTCTACCCCCCCCCCTCCTCCTCTCCCTCTCTCTCTCACCCCAACCTCTCTCCCCCTCATCTCTCTCTCTCTCTCCCGATTTTTATTCCTATTCCCATACTCTATTTCACAAACTCTCTCTCTCCACCCCACCCCCCTCTCTCTCTCATATTCAATGTTTACTTCCATTCCCATTCTCGCTCTCTCCCTCTCTCTCCTTTGATCTGTCTCTCATTCTGTTCCCTCCTTCTTCTCCTCTTTATTTAAAAATCCAAAATACAGGTCTCTAAACCAAGGCACAAAAGCCGTGCTCATGTCTGCAGCAAACCTGGTCTTATATCTATGCTCTTGACATTAAAACTAAGAGCATGCTACTTGAAATAGATGCACAATATCTACTTTGAAGTTAATCCTGCCCCTTGCAACAAAACTAATGCCTCTCTTGAGCCCTATCGCAGCAGCCAGATTTGCTGTCGTAATTTCCTCTCTCGGACAAAAAAGGAGCTTTTTAATCACAGGTAAATCTTGTGGAAATCGTCGAACATCACGTCATTCCAAAAGACTAAACTAGAGTATTCTTTGGTGGGAGACAGATAATATACTGACTATAATTATCATACATGTTACTTTATAACCAGGAACTTCCGGCCTTTGAAGGTGAGTGGCAGGGCAGTGTAGTTTACTAATAACAAATCTTCTCTCGAAGCATCACGAAGAAATCAGGATCTTCGCATGAAACTTACCATTAACTTTAATTAAAGGTAAGGGAGGTTATAAATTCTATTGAAGAGTTACACAAGAGAACACAATGTATTGCTCTTTGTATCGAGGGGCTTCGTTCTAACAGGACAGGACTTAATCCTATTCGATTTTATTACTCGATAACTTACATATTCAAATTGCTTTTCCTTTCCGTCGATATTTTCTTTCCTATGAGCTTCCGGTTGTTCGTTAGTTGAGCAGAAATTTACCGAGACAAAACTATAATGGATCATCATAGCAACGGCGAGTTCAGATAAAGACAATACAAAAAAAGGGTATTAATACATGCTGCAATATATACAGGATGTAAAATCTAACTAAAAGTAACTACATAAAATATCAATAGGAAAGTTACCAAGGCTACGCCAGTGACATCATTAGAGACGTTAAATATTCTATCCACTAAGAAAACCTAACAGAATAAGCAGTGAGGTGCAGCCCTCGTTAAGTCACTATAATGTCAGCCAGATGCTTCGAAACCTTTTATTGTTTTTGTCAGCTATGTTATCTTTATTGTACATCCATCCCCATCACCCCCCCCCCCTCTCTCTCTCCCTTTCTCTCTCTCTCTGAATAGAGATGATCACGCCCAAAATGTAGTTATAAATCATTACTAAAGATACATAAAAAACAACATATCCACATAATAACAACAAAAAACATGACAACAATAAAAAAATATACAAGTAATAACTATCATCATCATAAAGCAACGCCAATAACAGTAAATAATTAAAACAAATGTGATAATATGGAAGATAATATATATCAAATGACGAAACAAAAAGAGTGACAATAATAACAGCAATGATCACAGAAAATAACAGACGACCATCTGCAATGACGAACCGCAAGGCATAAAGCGAGAGCGAAATTCGAGTTCGAAAAACTATCTGGCTCTCCGAAACAAGCGAACGAATGGCGACGTGGTCAGCGCAACAGCACCTTTGGCCCGAAAACATTCCTCATCCCCGGAGAGGAATGTGTTTTCCATATTTCATCAGCGTGTCTGTCGCGTCCGCTGCGAGGACTCCACTCTATTTATTTTTTTACGTGTTCCTCCACCTATTTCTGGACCAATTGGATTCGACATTAAATTTCAATCCGGGAAATTTAATTTTCCTTCTTTTTCTCTCTCTAAGGGAAGCTGAATATCTTCTCTGATCGAATGATAATAAATGTCTGCCTTCGCCAGGGAAGATATCTAATAAATAAATTAATGGTAAGGTATCTAGTGAATGTTTTTCAATTGAGACCCTCTCTCTCTCTTTATCTCTCTCTCACACACATACACGCACGCACACGCGCGCGCGTACAAATATTTAATTATCTTGACAAA
>BOPN01000196.1:408073-410573 GCA_017312705.2 Penaeus japonicus
GGGGGGAGGGGAGGGGAGGCGGAGAGAGAGAAAGAGAGAAAGTGAGAGATAGTTGAGAGAGAGAAAGAGATATATATATATATATATATATATGTATACACACACTCTCATAGATATAGATATATATAAAGATGTGTTTGCACTTATACGAACCAGGAATGATTAGTTAATCGCATGTCTGGACGTGACCGCGCGAATACATACATACATGCGTGTGCGTGTGTGTGTATGTGAAGATATACACATACGTTGAAAAAAAAGAAGATTCCTAAAATATATATAAACTAATTGATCAACAAAGATAAGAAAAAATGAAAAATAAAACAAGAAATGCCCCCCTCCCCCCCAAAAAAAAAAATATATATATATAAATATAATAACAATAGTCCCTCATTTCTTGTTGAAACGCTCTGGACCTCACACTATTATTGAATAAGTAATTTATGTCCGCTGGTCTATTTCTGTTGCGTTTCGTTTTCTTCTCCCTCTGTTTTTGCTCTCGCTCTCTCTCTCCTTCTCCCTCTTCTCCTATATATGTATGTATGTATGTATGTGTGTGTGTGTGTGTCCTTCACCCTTTCCCTCTTTCATATGCCAATACACTCAAAATCATGTCAGTTCCCATAATAGTTCAAATCAACGGCAAAGCCTTCTAGTGCCTCATAACCTTGCAACAATTCTGCTTCATCAGCAATACTATGACGATGCAACACCACTGCAGTATCAATTACCAAACAAATCAGTGTCCTACCTCATAATTTATGTGGGCTGTAGGACGCAACCCCCCCCCCCTCTCACTGCAAATACAAAAAAGGCTCTGGTACACCTGAATGCATGCATGCAACAAGTTATTTTTTAATGTGGGCAGTGTGCGTGTGAAAATTGATCGAATCTCCAGATAATTTATTACTTGAACAGAAAACGCTGATGGACGGAAACAAAAATCGTGGAAAAAAGGAAAGATAGAGATTGATGTTTTGATGGATAGCTGCAAATTGATAGGAATACAGCTACAATGGTGTTCCATGACAAATCTTAAGCACCTCTCCCTAGGGCATCAAAATTACGTAATATAAAAAAGTCGAAAACGAAAATTAAGTAAAAAAAAGGATGCTTTAATATCCAGAAGAATGACGTCCCATTGGATCTCTTTACAGGTTTGTTTCCCATACGTATATTTTTGTTTAACTGACTTCTTTTTATTTAGTTTGACATCGCCTTAGTAACTTGTTTAAATATATAATATCACCTCTTTACTTATGTGCTTTCGTGTGTTCAAGAGGATATATATTTCAAAATAGTTATACTTCATATTTCATCACAACCCACCCACAGCCCTTCCCAAAAACAAAAACAGAAGAAAAAAACTGCATCCAGCGGGCGAACAATGCCAGTGAAATAAACATTTCAACACTTCGTTTTCATCGCGGCGTCGAACACGGATTTGATGCAAAATATTCAACTTGCAATTTTCAAGTTTGTCCTCTGCCTCCTTTCCAAACTCATGCGCGACCCTTTATTTCCTGCCTTTCAACGGTCACTCTTGTTTGAAGAAGAAGAACGTATGAGTGGGATTTGGAGGAGGAGGAAGAGGAGGGGGAGAGGGGGGCGGAGAAAAAGCTGATGAAAAGAAAAGAGAGAGAAAATAATAAGATGAGGAAAATCAACGCAGGATGAAGAAAATCAACTTTACACTGGAGCAATAACCAGACGCTAGCTAGAATAGTGTACGCGGTACCTAATGTTCAATAAAAAAAATGGGGACTGTGACGTAAGAATGCCCAAACAACCGGCGCTGCTTGAAAGAAATCACTAAATATTTACATATTAAAAAAAAAAAAAAAAAAAAAAATCCAGACTTTTACTTGAATCTGAGATATATAATAATATGATTTACATCCATAGTAACGGTCTATATTTGACTTCGATAAGAAACGTTAGTAGAACGAATCAATTATCAATATTTTGCAAATATCCATCTTTTCCAGTTTCGCACTTGGACTGAACCACACATATTGGTTTGATAATTCCACTATGGGGGGACAAAAGTAATTAAGTAAAAACACAAATAGAAGCAAATCAATAAATGGTGAAGATAAAGGAGATGGCAATGCGATAGTAATGTTAGCACCAACAATAGTAATACTCCTAATACTATGTCCACCGCATATGAATATCGACCGTACTAGCATTATGACGTCCCTTTAGAATCAGTAAGTCAAAGCCTCATGTCTGGAAGAGGTTGCGTACGCCATGACCTTCGGGCGCGAGCTGTATGGATCCGACCTTTATCGCACGCGACTCCTCTGCGTAAATAAGTAACGACAGCAGCCAGACCTTTACGTGCTAGTGCGTGTGAGCGTTCGTGAATGTCTGTGGACTGATGAGGATGTGTTGTAAAGGTATGTGTGCGGATGAACGCACGTGGGTGAATGCGAGTAGGTGTGTTGGCAGGTGATTAAGTGAATGTTTGTATGTTACTTCGGAAATACATCTACAT
>BOPN01000196.1:415573-428073 GCA_017312705.2 Penaeus japonicus
TGCAAACACGTGCATACACAGACACAAAAAAGACAATCACGAAGTGTAAACCAGGTCTCTTCATTGATATTAACATTACGTAGCTTGAATATAATTAGTATCCAATGCAACTTATTGGGCGTTTTTTATATATAATTATATTCAATCCTTCCCATACTCCAAAAACTATCACTTGTGTGTATACGTATATTGAATCAGTAAACCTATAAACTAGTATATATACATATATATATATATATATATATATATTATATGTATGTATATATATATATATATATATATATGGGGGGGGGGGGTCCTGGTTATATCTTTATAAATGAGTTTATCATAGCCCCTATTCTTTCACATGTCAAATTGATATACAGCCTAGAAATATAATTAAAAATATCAAAATGACTTAAACTGCATTCTGATTTATCAAGTACATGAAGACAATTTCTACTGAATATGTTCATATATGTAGAAGAGTTTGTTGTAGATTTAGAAATTGCAATTGTTAGATTTATACAAAAATACCTTTTTGTGCAATGTTGTAATTCCTCCTTGACAATCTTCCAATGTCAAAAATGAAGTTATTCCTAATACTTGCACTAATTAGATATAAATATTGGTGAGTTTAAATATGTTGTACTTGTCTCTTCAAGTGACCTTTCTGTAACATAAACCAATATATTTCCATTTTTGTCTTCTACAGTATTCTTAAAGAATTACCTACTCTTAACTCTTTAATCTGGATTCTATTTTACCTTCCTTAGAAGTAATTTTAGTAAAGAATTCTCTGTAATCATAACTATTATCATAATTAATCTACCACCCTATGATTGCATTTAGTATGATATCTTCAAACACTTTTCCCATTTGAAGAATAAAAAGCTTATGGAAACAATACCAATGTAAGTCAAAACTTAGATCAACAATGTACAATGCAGTAATGATCAAACTGAAAATAAAACATTTATCTCAAATTTGTGGCTACTGAGTTTTGCTTACTGATTAATGAATATATAAAAATAGTGGAAAAATATAATGCAAGTTAGCACGACATGTGTCCTTGGCACAATTGATTCAATGACCTGGGGTGGTTAGGAGACACCAGCAGTGGTTTCATCATGGGGTTCCTTCTCTTTATTACACTGACTGTTTTATCCAATCCTACTTGATTCTTTTATAATCTGTGATGGAAGACCTACAATCTTAGGTACACCATGATTGTGACATTCTCAAGCAATTACCATGGCCTCCATACTTAGTTTGACACTGTGCCAGAGGACAAAAAAAAAGCACTATCTCATATATTCTGGCAAGAGAGAGCTTAAGCTTACTTGTCAATTAAGTGCTACCTAAGTGTACAGCTCTGTCTTGCTTGAATATACATGGACGTTTGTTAGCTTTTACTGGAGTCCCAACAGGCAGCATTCGAATGTCTGCACCTGTTGGTATGGGGTCATTTCTGGATGCATGGGTGTCTGATAAACATTTATCCTGTTCTATTATAATAGGTCCTGAAACATTTAACCTAAAAAAAGAGAATTACTAAACAGATGATCCAAACTCAGAGCACAATAAAAAAAAAAAAAAAAAAAATCCGCAAAAGTTGGTCTTAATATTCATTCACACCAAACATTATTTCAAAGTAAAGACTGGTAATTATATAACAGACAGTTTTCACTCACCTGATATATGTGTCACATGAAATAAAATAACAAACGGCTGTCAGTTGAGATAGTTGGACGGTTTACATGGACGGATTCCTTTGACATTGACACGGGCGAGCGAACGGCGAGTGAGAAATTATGAATAAATCAGTGGCATTCCATTTCAATTATATATTCATATTGGTATTGTACAATAAATACATATCTCATACTGATAAACTAATTCTTAAAGAATTAATTGATACGAATTAACAGTCCTTAAATTTCAGTGTTAAGGTGGGTGACGAGATGTCACTGGATGACGTGAATTATTTTACAAATATTGACAATGCAAGTGTTGTACAGATAAAATGTACACCGGTATATCCAGTGTAAATTCTTTACATTTTGTTACGGCGAGCGCTTATAATGGGATACAGTTGATTGGAAATTGACGATAGATGTTTTTGATTTGAATTATTGATGATATAAATTAATTCAATATCAATTTATCAACACATAGAAATGGCAGCAAATTGAATGTACGATGACAAGATAAATTAAGAGTTGTATTAATCTTAGTTCCGTATCCCTCTCCGTACAAGTTGTAAACAATGGCTGATGTCGATTACTCCAAAATCGGGGAAGACCTCGAAAAACAGGAGCTGGACGTAAGAATTAAGCCTTCGTTCTAAATACTGACAACTGTGATGTTTTGCAAAATGTTCTCTTTCCAAGAAATTCGATTTTCAGGGATAGGTTAAAGTGTACTTTTCGGCGTAGCGTCAAGTTTATTAGCTGGATAATTGTGGTAAACTTGGCATGTGTTAGGTACTGGGAAAACTATATTATAGTCATTACCAGAAGTAGTTTTATTCTTGATGCTATTATTATGCGCATTGTTGCATTTTTATTAGTGCTAGTGTCATTAATATTATTATTGTTGATGTTCATTAATATTTGTATATTCATTGTTTTCAGGGAGAACATTATTGATGATAACGTAACATTAATGAATCTTCACTGCTATATTTTCTTAATGTATTAAGTAATTCTACAGTAAAGCTACATATTGCAAAAAACTAGTGATATATACTGCCCAGATCAGAATTAGTGTAAACCTACTAAGGTGATGAGATTGGTCCCAGCAAGCGAGGAGGGCATGAGATGTATCAGGGAAATTGTGGGATAAAATCTATAAGAATAGGGCTAGTGTAATATCCTACCAATACTTATAAATAAACTGATATGCCAAATATAGGGAGTATATACAAATACAAGGCAAAAGGTAGGAAGGTCTATCTCCCATAATCTTTTTAAGGGGAACTACTGCCATCCATTCTTCTTACCTGTAAAGCAACCCCCTCACTTAGTGTTAATATCACTATGCTCCATCTCTACATAAGTAACTCATTACAGCAATGCAGATTTACCACTAGTGTAGCATACTAGACAGCAGCCGCAGCCAGCCAATGTATTGACCTGTTAATTACTGGGCGGTTTTAGCACTGCCTGGACATAATCCTGGAGCAGGTCAAGCACTGTGGCCTATTTGTCCCCTGTGGCAGTGGCCTCCTGCTACTTGCCTGATCACCCAGCATGCTGGTCACACAGAAGGCCATGACATGATATTACATCCCTTGCAGGAATATCAGCAGAGCAATGATGGACTAATATGTCATCCTTTGGTAAGGGGATAATCTCATGAATCCCTGATGGGAACTGGCACTCATACAGAGTATATAGATCTGGCTAAAATAAAGATCTTAAGCTCCTCTGACATCTATGCAGGTGTACTCATAAACTGTCATCCACTTTTTGCTGCATAATTGAAAAGATATCTATGACAATCATGTCAGATCCACTGACCAACACAAAGTCTGGAATGGTTAATAGAAGATCTTTTATGAAAAGATAACATTTATGAGCTTATCTGCCCCAGTTTCAAGATGAAGAGGTGCCTTGAAGGCAAGCTCACTTCCTAAGACTTCTATGCCAAGGAGGCAGTTTGAATTATACACAAGCACTAGATATATTGATCATTATCATATACTTTCACTATATATTATGATGACTTGCTCTGTGTTGCCAGAATATCTTGAATAGTCTAGATACAGGGTAAGAGCATTATTGCCCCCTAGTGGGGGCAATAAGTGTTGGTTGTACAATAAAGATCACATTAACCCATTGCGGACAATCTAACAACCTAACTGGTCATCAGTTAGGTCTACGACACCAGCGTCACCAGTTAAAAATTAGAGGGATGAGGAAAGGGTTTTCTCCGCCCTCCGGGTAGCGCAGACTAGCCCAAACTATTTTTCCATAAATCCATCATAAAATGCAGATTTAGGCTGATTTTGGAACCCTGTAGCTCTGGAGCTAGCACCGTTACAGGCATAATACTTAATGACTGTGTGTGCGCTTCAACTGTGAGCAGATCCCGATGTAGTGTCATGTACACATTAACTCTCGTCTTTTAGGCCCAATCGCTGCTGGCCTGTATGTTATGACACCCGTACGCAATGGGTTAAGTCCCTTATAAGGCTCCCAGGTCTTATGTTCATCAGACCTCTTTAATGTTATCCTTCTTCATTTATTTGTGTGTCTGGAGAAGAATGTGATTATGTACTTTATTAGTTTTTCTTATTTTTGTTTTCTCTCATCAGGCACCAAATGGGGTACCACCAGCACATGTGTATGAGCAGCTTCTGGCTATTTACTTGTTGCAAAATGACCTGTAAGTATTTTTTGTAGGTTGATTATTTACAGTCTCTAGATAGTTGAAAGCAGTTTACTACTAATACCAGTTAGATGAACCAGTTAGACAATAGGATGCATATTTTACATCAGATAAAGAGTTTCGGCCTAAAGGAATGCATGATTTTACATGCATACTCTTACCTGTTGTATTTACTTTATATATAATAACATAAGATATTTTCATATGATCTCTTCATGTTTACATTGTAAAGTTATACATATGATGGATTATTGCATATATACTGTTTTATATCCTAAGCTTCTAATGACTTAGGATACCACCATAACATCAAGCTAATTCTTTATATGTTCCTCTCTTTGGGAGGTATTTGTACAAAATATTCTATAATGTGATTTTGACACTATTTTCCCTTCTGAAAGATGCAGGTGTATTATTAGACCAATCTACCTTTTTTGTGATATATCAAAGCCCTTGACAAAATCATTTTGAATGTTATTACTGAAAGGTACCATATATGTCCAGTATTTATTATTTGCTAGTATTACATTTTACATATTAGTAGAAGCTTTATAGTTTATATTATGAAAGTGAAGTATAATATTTTTTCATTCATTGATTCATTTTCAAATTTGTTATTATTATTTTCGGCTTCTAGAACAGGTGCAAAGTTCCTGTGGAAGCGAATACCAGCCAGCACTAAAACAGCAACCCCAGAGTTAGGCCTCATATGGGCAGTTGGCCAGAATCTATGGCAGCGTGATCTCCCAGCAGTATACACTGCCCTTAAGCAAGAATGGTCTGCAACTGTCAAGGAAATTATGAAAGCTGTTCATGGTAAACATTTACATTTTTTTTTGTAGATGATCTGATCAACTGACCTTCATGAACTTTAATTATAGTTTTGTTTTATTGTTGCTTGGTGAGAAAGTCAGTCTGAATTAACCATAGAGTATGGAAAATTTCAGAGCTATGTGTGCTCACATGGCAGATCCAAAAGTAAGAATCAGAAGTCTGTAATAAACAAATTAGATAATTAGCAGGTAAAACTGCTTTTGCCAATTTTCACCCTGTGGACTAAATACACCTGAGTATGTTGTCCTTTAGGGGTTATGCTATTTCAAAATTATTTTTTTTATAGTCATCAGAAAAAAGGGGAAATCATATTGATCAAGTTTTGTCTATGTATAATTTCTTTGTCTTTTACGGGTACAGAATTTTTGAATTAAATAATTTTTATACTCAAGAGTTTGATTTCAATTCATAAGGCAATTTAAGTTGATTTGAGTTTTTAGAAGAGTAGGGATATTTCACTGATTCACTTTTTCATTTAATCCATGTGAAAATAAGGAAATATCTAAAGATGCCCTTTTTTGAATTAAAAAAAAATAAAAGTTAGAATGTCAGTATAGCAGAGTATAGGGAAAATTAAGAAAGTGAGACACACTGCAAAAGTTCATATAAATTCTCAACAATTATATTTTTTGCAGATCACGTCCGCCAAAGAGCACTGGATTTGGTTGCCCGTGCATATACTTCCATTAGTGCAGAAGATTTTTCCCAATTGGTGGGTATGACTGTCGAAGAAGCAATAATAGCTGCCAAGGGTCAAGGCTGGGGATATGATGAACCCACGAGAATGATCCTTCCCGTTCCCAAAGCCCCAAAGCCTCATACACCCACACCTTCGGAAGAGCAGCTGCGCAGACTTGCAGATTATGTTTCGTTTTTGGAAAACTGAATGTCTTTATATTATTTTGAGATTTATCGTAATACCAGTTCTATTTTCCTAAATTATTGTTTATGTTAAATAGTGTAATGTACAACTGATCACAAGCTTGTAACATGAACAGCTTAAAAGCGTAGAATTTTCTTTTTATTGTTTTATTAATATTATTATTTTTCTTATATTCATGATACTGCTTGATATGTACTCATTTCACATCATTGATAGATACTGAAAGTTGGTATTTAGTGAGAAAACATACATTTTATTTTATTGATTTATTGACTATTATTATTTTGGATGTAACAGAAAATAAGTATTATTTGCTTTTCATTTCTGTCACTGTTTTGTTTTAATTATTTCTATCGCATGAATGATTTTCCTGTGAAATAATATGAGGAGATTCTTTCAAATAAAATAAAACTGAATTGTTTGATGAAATTTCATTATTCATTATGCATGATGTAAAATTAAATCCAATAAGCCCTCTGTGACTGGCATTTTGGCGGGGTGAGAACACTTTCGTACTTTAATTTCTTGTTGAAATTACAAGATATTTATTTCTTCAGTTATGATGATCTATTATACCAAATGCTAATTAGTATGACTTTGCAAATACATCATACATAGACTCATACTTCATTCCAGAAATTTAAAAAATAATAGAAAACTTCTTCAGATGCCCAACATATACTGAAAATTGTAAAATGTGGCCCATCTTAGAAGGGTAAACTTAAAAATGAATTTTTTGGAGGCATTTTCACACATAGCTTTCTGTCAAGTTTTCAAATGGACAATAATAGTAAAAAGTGGAACATGGTATTGTGAAAATTATATGAATGTAAATACTCAATTTAAGTTAAAGAATTTTCTTTGTGCATGTGTGCCTCATAGAGCTGCCTGTTAATGACAAGAGAAAGCAGAAAACTTTAAACATAAGAAGCAGGGGAAACATAAGCTATTCAGAGATTGAAAGGCTGAATAAAGTAGGTAAAAAAATGCAAGAAAGGAGGAAGAGACATGAAGTTATGGGAAACATGGGATGGAAAGTAGTGGAAGATTAATATGGTTAACCCATTGTGGATGGGTGTCCCTGTACATGACGTTTGGGGATTTTGGATCACTGCTATTTTATTGTGCTATGAGTAAGGAGTGAATGTTGATGACAATTGCAGTTATAATTACTAAAATTACTTTAATATTAACCCATCCCCGACGGGGGAATTCTAGCCTTGAATGTCCAAATGCCGGGGCGTTCGAATTATTAGGCCTAAATCAATTGAATGGCTGGCACAATACTGTGCCGCCCGGCAACTGGGCTTTTGAATGCGCGGTACACATGCTGTACCACCCGTCCTGTGTGGGTTAAGCAAACTTAACATCCAAAACCTGGATGGCACCACTTTCTTCTAGCACCAGCAGGAAAGAGCCTTGAATGGTACCCATTCACTGTCTCTAGCAAGTACTTAGAGAGCGGTGGCACACAGCAAATTGACAATCTCTTGCTCTAAATTACCACCGATGAAGGATGTGCCAGCAGAGGAAGGTGACTCAAACCATGCTGTGTCTAAAATGTGCTCCTGTACCAGTAGGGATGCCTTTTACTGTGGCACTCACAGTCATAAACACAGGTTTCCTTCCACTTCCCTAACTCTTCATGTTATCTTCATTATAGATGGTTATATGTTTTTTATTCGTTCATGGTAGCACACAAATGTGAAAAAATAAAGTTGCTTTTTGTCCTCCCATGAAACAGTAATACTTCTATCACACTGAGAATAAAGAAAATAATGATCTGATATGAATCCTATACTACAAGTTTAGTCAACTGCAGCATTGATAAAGCCTGTCATATGGCCCATATGTCTCTAAACACAATAAAACACAAAAAATAAAACACTAAAAGGGTTCTAGTTTTACAATGAGTGATTGAATGAGAGTGGGAAAAGTCAAAGTATGTTGTGTGAAGCTGCCTCTCTGAAATATAACCCATCCTTGAGACTGGACAAGTGAATCTATACTCCATCCACAATGGGTTAAAGAAATCAATGTTTATGTTATTTACTCATGTGTTTTGATTTCTAATTGTTCTTTAATGTTTCTCTCTAAGTTTCTAGATGAAAGTTTTCTTAATTTTTTTTTCTGAACTGAGAATCATTCCACTGACATCAATGTTAAAATTATGGTATATATTCCAATATTTTTTCCAGCATCTCTTTACTAAATTCCACTCCATATTAGGAATTTGAAATTTTAAAAATCTATAATTGGGAGACAATTGTATTTACAAGAATTATTCTTTGTCAGTTACAGAAAGGGAAAAATTATGAACTTTATGATCTTTTTGTTGATTTCATGGTTTCCATTTACAGCTTTGTTGACATTATTACTTACTTCCTATATAACATCGAGTGCATCTTGGTTTAAATTTTTAGGACTAATTTGCATGCTTAAAGAAGAAAAGAAATTGTACAATGTACAGCATTTATTGGATGGAAAAAAATCTGGTTAAACATTTGAACATGAAGAAAAAGAAAATGTGCATTCATATTTTTTGATTGGTTACAAGAAGCAGGAGTTAAATTTTGTTTTCAGTCAGGCTTTCTGTAAACATGACACACTTTATTTGCATCATCTTTCACTGAAAATACAGAGATACTGTTTATTACTAATGGAAATTATATGACTTGTATCTATGTCAAATGACAAGGAAATAGCACTTCTGTGATTGCATTTATTGCCCTCAACATTAATTTTACAAGAACCACATATACCTGATGTCAATCATTTTATTGCAAACACATGAAAATATTACAGGATCCAACATCTTACAAATATGCTTACAAAAGGTCAAGTTTATGGCAAACAATTTATGGCAACTTAGGATTTTTGTTATGTATGTATCTGATGTATAACAGTCATCGACTGAGTTTCAGACTTAACCTTTTTCCACTTTATAGTTAAGAGGTTTCCAATATATGCAAGCTCATACTGATCTACTCTAACTTGCATGAAATCTTATAAAAGTGGGAATCTTCTAACACTGCACAATAAATTACTTTCTCCTCATTAGTTGCAATTTTTTATAACAAAATTTTAATGATACTGCAAATGTTGTAAAGTAAATGACATTCCTAAAATGTTATATATATATATTTTTTTTACTATCAAAATTCATCCTACAATTTTTTTTTTCTAAATGAGGGAAAATCATAACATAATGTAACAGGGCTGTGCAATGCTACTACCAGTAATAAAAATGCAAGGAATATATAAGCACAAGTTAAGCATAAACAGCAAGGTGAACATTTAACTCAAATATTATTAGCAAGAGAAAAGAGCTTATTGCAACCCCTTTATCACATTAATTGATTGATTGTTAACTTCACACTTCTCTTCAACATTTCCAATCTCAAAAAATAAGTTTCATATAATGATACATGTCTACTGTGTGTTTAAATGATACACAATTAAAACTATTACAAAAAATAATACAACAATAACAACATATAATAAGAAAAATGAAGTTGCATAATTTTCATCAATTTCATAAAGAAAACAAAATCCATTTTTAAATTAAGCATTTTCATATCTCATCTGTGTACAAACTGTTTACAAACTTTCCCTTCTAATGACTCACAGGAACTATTAGCTAATAATACAGACATAACTAATAATACATAACTTGGATACAGAAAAAGAAAGCTGAAATAAATTCTTCAACATTACCTACATTTTTAAAATATAAACTTTAATATACTGATTATACTAAATTTGATAAAAGGATTATTTTTTCCAGCACAGTTATTCTGATATGCATATACAAAATCTAATCTATGACATTCATTAATCAATTATTCCCTGGTACATCAACCAGCCCAAAATTAGAATAAGGAAAGAGCTTCAGCAGACACACAGTACATCGATTAATCATATATTGTGACACATCCCTTTTCTATATGCTTATTATCCCTGGCAGATTCAACTAATATTTATTTAAAACATTTTCCATTCTAATGATTCCCTTCACTTGACATCTTTAAAGAAAAAGAAAAAATATATATTTATATATATATAAGCTTTCTATTCTTACAGACTGACACACAACCACACACACATTGCAAGTAACATATAGAAGTTCATATATATTGCACATAGCATCAAAGAATGTGAAATAACTCTCAAAGGTTAAAATAACCAAGTCTGAATTCATTTTTGGCTAAAGACTCTGGTCATATGCCTATTATGTTGCCATTGAATTCTGATAACAAGTCTCTTGGATTTAATATTTGCAAGCTTTGCTTGGCTTATCTATTACTATGATTCAAAAAAAATTAACAAGATCTGCCCGTTATGTAGACAGAAATGTTTTGACTGCAAAGAAATATCATACTATCAGAGCAATATATCAATTTGCATTTATGTAAGTTGTAGATATGATTAATCTTATAATTCCTCTTCAGCTTCAACTTCTGTATTATTTGGATTTTATCCTATCACTGAATGCAAATTATTCTTAGAAATAGAGTATCACAAAACATTTTGCATATCTCAGGTTTATACCTTTTTTATTTTCTTTGTTTGCAGATAAATATCTTCGTATGGAAGTCTGTCCTTAGGACAATTGAGACTTAAACAATGCATATTTCTCTGTAGTTTCTTTTAAAAAGATCCACATCTTTCTAATTAAGCACACAATCAGCAAATCATATTAAGAATCCATAAAAAATCCCTAAAGTTCTTTACTTCAAAATTCAAGAAAAAAATGCAATGATATTTTAAGGGCCCATTTACATTACAATAATACCTGATTAATGTGAGAATCTACATCTTTAAAAATATTAATCTGGAGATCCCTGATAGTATGTCACAAGTTGTATTAGGCAAGGTGATTGCACTTAAACCTATCTGATTGAAACGTCATCACTCAAACTTTCATGCATCTAAAAAAGGTATTCCAGTAATAATTAAATTTTTTGATTGACCATACATGTTTTCTTTGCTTCATAACCAAAAAACTCCTAAATAACATTTAATTCTTTGGTTTATGCAAATTGTGGAAATGACAAAATAATGGCATGTCAATCCTGCAATTTTAGTGCTTAAGCAATATCTGAACTTTCCTTTACTTAATCATTTACTGGACACTTGCTGCAAAAAGAGCAGAATTATGAAATAACTTTTCCCCAGATATCTTAACATTATTTGTTGTATAATATAGTAAAGGAGCTTCTCTATAAAAAACAGTTGATCTTACACAGAATGGAAAGGAAAAACAGTAACTTTTATCAACTATACATAATAGATCTCATGACATGAAAGTTCATACATGGGTCTTTAGAGTATTCCATCACATTACATCAGCAAATCAATATATAGATATATAATCTACATATTACAATATCTTAATTATGTATCTCTCATAAATCTGAGTATAATATATGTGTGGTGTGTGTATGTGTGTGTGTGCATGCTTCCTGATTATGATAATTAATGTTTTGTGACACATTTAGTCTTGGAAATCGACTGACCTTCAGCTAGTATTGGCACTATTACAAACAAAAAGACATGCACAAATACATGCACACAAACATACTCATTCACACGCAAACACACATAATCAATCACACTCATGTTCTTTCATTCTCACTCTCTCACCCTTCAACTTTCTCATCCTCTCCCTTTCACTCTCATTCTTCTCACACTCTCTCACTCACTCATTCTATCAATCGCTCACTCTCTCTAACTCACTCACCCTCAATCTTTTATTTATTATTATTTTTTTTAATCAATTTTAAATTTGTTCTATAGTTGCCTCTGTATGGGTGGCCATACAGTCCAGTATAACTAGCTGCTTCATGTTTCTCCATGTCTGTCTCTGTCTCTCTTTCCCTCATATTCTCACACACTCACTCACTCTCTCTGTTTCTCTTTTTACACATACACATTCTCTCTTTCTCTTTCTCTCTCTCTCACACTCACACACACACAACACCCACACCCACACACACACTCTCTCTCTCTCTCTCTCTCTGTCACATACATGCACTCTCCAGGGAATAAAAGAGTGAGAGTATATAACTACTAAAGAACTTAGGAAAGTAAAGAACAGCAACATTCATAGCACAAGCTGAATAATAAAATATTGTATATTTAACAGGAAATAATTCTGAAGATACTGTACATATAGTGATGCAATAATATTCTTTGCATTCAAAGTGCAGATTGTTAGAAGGATGACTAAAAGTGATATTTGGGAATATACCCTGGTATAAATTGAGTTGAAATGGCTGGCCATCCTTGTATACTGGTTAATTGCTGTAATGAGGAAAAAACAACAAATAATGGAGAAAATAATCATATTACATAGAAACACTACCACATGTAGATGCAAACCATTTCAACTGAATATATATTAAAT
>BOPN01000196.1:430573-435573 GCA_017312705.2 Penaeus japonicus
TACAAGGATGCAGAAAGAAACACTTGCAATAAGTAGGCAAGAGCAAACACACACACATGCCCTCACACACAAAATAGTGTTATGTGTATTTCTATTAGGCTTATAGCTGGTAACTGACGATACTTGTCTCAAAGTACTGGGGTTTTATTCATTTCTTTATTTCAAAACAATATCCATGTTTTCTACTGATATAAATATCTGATCTTAAAATAATTAGGATATCAGGGAACTCTTTTTCATGCCATGTTAAGTGGAACAAAGTTTAGTAAATAAGAAAAAATAATAAATAAAAAGGTAATATGTAAAGGTGAGATAAACCTCTTCCAATAGAGGACGTTCTCATGATAATGAAAGCACTTACATCTCCCATCTGTCTCTATTTTAACATTAATTGCTATGGTAATTTTGTAATGTACAGTAACTCCATTTTGTTGGATTACAAATGGATTTGGCAGTAATATATTTTTGTATATATACATTAATGAGCAACATTAAATCTGTACACTTCTAACTAACAAGGTTCTAGATTGTGTTTATGAGATAGATGTGCTATTATGTACACAACTCTTTCACCAACACAGTTCACATGCTGTTATACTACTTCCTGATGCAAAATTGAAAGTACTTCACTGGCTTCTACTTCCAAGAAGGTGTCTGAACATGTAAGTCAGCAACATTTCTCAAGCATTAAGTCTTCTTATATTTCATTTCTACAGTTATCCTAGGCAAAGTCTACTGCATCACTGGTATATTTGTTCTCATCACAAAATACAGTCTACACTGTTTTTTCAAGTATTTTGAGTCTCATTATCTAATAATGCCTTTAAAATATGGCTCAGTGGATAAAAATCAAAGAACATTTTATCCTCTTTTTGAATTATGCTTACTGCATCACCTAGGTGTAATTTACACTATCTTCGAGACAGTCCATAGACTGTAATGTAGCTGTCAGTTGTACCAGCTGCCAGAAGGACTCGCCGAGGATGGAAGGCCAAGCAGGACACTGGTGCAATGCGCTGTCCCATAAAACCTTCGTGATACTTGATTACATTTACTGATGAGCCACTTGCATGGTGAACACCAATCACCTGATTTACTGACCCTCTGTTGTATATATAATAAAACAGATTAGCATAAATCAAATACAGACACATGTATATGTGAAACATATGGAACAGAAGTAGATCAATATTCATGAAACAACTTAATTCCTTAACTTTCAGATTTATATGTACTACTACAGTACTACAGTTACTTTTTATGTCTAGTGAGAAGATACACATTTCAAAGGGTCTATATCTAAAAAAATAAGAACAAGAGAGAGTAACTGCTATGCAACAATATATAAATAGAGAAAATAAATAGAGAAATGCATGGTCTTTCATACATACGTGGCAAAAAGGTGAGCATTAGCATGGGTGGCCATGGCAGTCATTTCTTGATTTGGGGCACACACTTGGACAGAATTTGACTGTCTCATGTCCCATAACCTCACTTCACCAGAAACACTGAAATATAATCAAATATAGTAATAAATGAAAATTAAGCATTTGACTGACAAATGTACCCATTCCTGAGTAAAGCTCTAATACTAGCCTTGTCATTCACTGCCTGAACATATATCCCTTACATTATGGTGGCAATGGGGATTGAATCCCTCACCTCCTGGCTACTGTTGTTGACTCTCTCCCTTCTAACATACACTATCTATCTTAACCCATTCATGCTGTGGCTTATATTTGCCTTATGCTGCTCCCACTGGCAAGATAACAAGCAGAATAGAACGATGACACATAGCAAGTTGATGACCTCTTGCTCTAAAGTACTGCAGATGAAAGGCAGAACGAGAGGAGAAAGGTGATTCAAACCATGCCCAATGTCTACAATGTGCCCCTATGCCAGTAGGGATGCCTTTTACTGTGGCACACACAGTCATAAGCACAAGTTTCCTTCCTCTTCCCTACCTCTTCATGTTATCTTCAGTGTGTTTCTTATTAATTCATGACAGCACACAAATACAACAACAACAACAACAACAAAAAGGTACTTTTTGTTCTCCCATAAAACAGCAATACTTGTATCATACTGAGTATAAAGAAAAAATTGAGCTGATATGGACCCTAAACTACAATTTTAGTCAACTGCAGAATTGATAGAGTCTGTTATAAGACAGTAAAACAAACAAAAAAACATAACACAAAAATGGCTCTAGCTCTACAATGAGTGACTAAAAGAGAGTGGGAAAAGTCAAAGTATGTTGCGTGAAGCTGCTTCGCTTTGAAATAAAACCCATCCTGGAGCCTGGGTACGCTAATGGCGTAAGGTTAAGCAAACAAATTTGTTAATCTACACAACAAAATGAGAGAGAAAAAAAAGATAAAAGATAGAATGATAGACAATATGAAAGGGAAAAAGAGGGATAGTGACAAAGAAAAGGAGAATTTGAGAGAGAGAGAGAGAGAGAGAGAGAGAGAGAGAGAGAGAGAGAGAGAGAGAGAGAGAGAGAGAGAGAGAGAGAGAGAAGAGAGAGAGAAGAGAGAGAGAAGAGAGAGAGAGAGAGAGAGAGAGAGAGAGAGAGAGAGAGAGATAAAATTCTGACATATCCGTTTATCTTAATCAGTTATATAAGATCCCACTGAGATTGTGGCAAACCAGAAACTACTATTCTGTTCTTGCCCATGTGATCACCTGAGCACGACTAAATTTAGTATGTATATTCAGGAGTTAAGCTGAAGGGATGGGTTGTAGGGGTTGTTGGTCCAGAGAGGTTTCTCTCTATTTTTGCAAATTCTGTCTTCTTCCTTTAGGATATAGGGCCAACAACACCATCTAGGTTCAATGTGAATCCTGACATCGAGTTTTTTGGTACTTAGAGCCAAAAGGGAAAGTGTCGTAACACAAAATCATTACCAATAATCAAGACCCAACATTCAGTTTCACTGATTTCCTAAGAATATAATACGGTCGCTCTTTTTACAGAAAACTTTTTTTTTTTACTGAGAAATTATAAATTCAAAATAGACTGCACACAAAAAAATGAATATATGTAAAAATAAATAAGTTTTTCTCAGAAAATGTATGTAAAAAATAGTTAAAATCATGTTAAATGCACTTTATCCTTTGAATAAGAACAAAATAAATTTCTATTGAAATGTTCTGTCATGTAGCTACAATTTTGTAAATTTAGTCTTTTAATCAAAAGAAAAAACTTCTAGTTAGACCAATAGGTCATAAAAAATCAAGTCCTACTAGTAACTTTCACTTTTATGAGTAAAAAGTAATCATAATCCTTGAGGAAGTGTTAGTGTACTCATAAATATAGAATAAACAATCATGAACCTACACTCCTGTGATAATTTTTGTAGTGGCCTGTGATGCATTAAGCAAATGTGCACTGATGAGCCAAGAGCTATGTTCTCGCCACTGTCGCACTACAGCACGGTTACTAGTGAGGCGACGATCAAGCACTCGAACATAGCCATCAGAAAATCCAGCAACAATCCAAGGTCCTGCAATGTGAAATAATCAAAGTTACTTCTCTTGTACTGGGTACCTTTATACAATATGTAAGAAGTTACTTACTACAATTAAGTATTACAGGGGAATATAAAGTCCCCCATTCCCCATATAAAACTATCTTTCCAAACTAGGAAACTTCATGAAATTGACCACACTTAAACCTAATGATGCTAGGTATGTTTTTGAGGTGTGTGGCCTGCTGAGCAGGAAAATTTTAAAAAGTAGCAATCACCCCTTCCAGGATAATTTTCTGAAAATGTGGCTACATGCGACACCACACCAACAATACCATTACTCTATAATTTGTACTTTGAAGACTATTGGCCTGAAAGTATAATATGTGATTTGAGAGTTTACCCTCATGGTGCAGTGTATAGTCTCCATTTCATCAATTTTAGAAAGGTAATACTCATATCAGAGTATATGTACATGTGGATTAGACTTAATGTAAAGGAAATATTATAGGCTTAAAGGAGGAAAACATGTTTCTGATTTACTTCATATGTGACACAAATGATGAAAATCATTTTTTTATATGATTTCCATATACTCTAAATTTATTGTTTTAATTGTTATTGTAATTAACCCTAATTCTAAATTATGGAAAAAACATAGTTGTAATCCTTTCTTTTTTTAATCTGGAATTTTGAAGTGGCTCTTCAAAAACACAACTAATCAAAATTGGATGGTCTAATCTTGGAGGCAAAAGAAAAGAAAAAGAAAAGAATAGAAAAAAAAAATGTATAGGCAGATTAATGATAATTCCAATAAACACACATGATCCTTCTAAACACACCTGCTTGGTGAGAGTGTAGTGCTGTAATAAATGATGTACTGTCTCCCCCTGTTGGTAACTCCATTGTCCTACGCTCTGCTTGTAAATCCCAGAGCCTGACAGTTCGTGAGTCACCTCCAGTAACTAAGGTAGTAGTGTCCTGCTCCCAACTCAACAAAAGACCAGCTCCTGAAAACCAGTTTCAGAGAAAAATGTGTTTATACATGCATATATATATATATATATATATATATATATATATATATATATATATATATATATATATATATATATATATATATATATATATATATATATATACACATTTTTTTTGTGTGCAGTCTATCTAAAATTTATCATTTCTCAATAAATGTTATTACAGAAAAATTGCTCAATGACAAGATGAAATTGGTGAAAATCTAAGTGATTTCTACTTCAACAATATTGATCACTGAAGCTTGATAACACACAAGTTTAGCCTTACATTTTGTAAAAATATGGCAAGAAATGGGTTGTCATACCTCTCGTAGCAGGATTTATATCAAGGGTAGCCTGGAAAGCTGTAATAAGTGATGGAGGATCTCTTGTTGCTTGATGGGAGCTTTGGTAAACATCTTTCCATATTCTTACACTGCCATCATCACAGGCTGTGGCAACATACGTAGATGGTGTCCCTGAGTTGATTACAGATAGAGCAGAAATGCAG
>BOPN01000196.1:440573-445573 GCA_017312705.2 Penaeus japonicus
ATTACATTAGTAATCATTTATTTTATTTCTTGGGCAATCACATTTGATTTTACAATAGTTTTTTGACATGGATCTTTTTATTTAACCAATCAAGAAGCAGAAATTACCATGATGTCCTTAACATCATGTAGTTTTCTGTGATGTCATTTTTTTTGTTATATCACATTTTATGACATTCAAATACCTAAACTAAAGTTACAGAGTCTAAGAAATTATGAGAAATTATTACATTTCTGTACCAATTAATTATTGCTGACGTTTCAGCACGTCACAACTGCCCTGCCCAGAACTCAGCAAGAAAATGTACGATGTCTCAGGATGTCACCTGGGTTTGGGAACATTTTCTATCCCCGTGATTGGACATCAACCAGCGCAAATGGGTTAAGAGTATTTCAATACAGCATTTAAAAATGTCAAACATCATTTTTTTTTTTATAATATCTAATATCCAAAAATCAACACAGCCAAACCAATATGAACATAGAATAGCTACACAAACATATGGTAAAACTTAGTTCCAAGGGACATTATTTGTGGATTAACCTAATCTTTGAAAAACTTATAACATAGTTATTTTAACACAGATATCAAACTCACCTAGGGAAGAAATAGAATGTGTTGATGCTGTCCTTTTCACTCCTGGTGACATATGGCCATAGTCAGTTAGGGAAGTGTCTGGACTTGTCCCTAGTGTCTGGGGAAATGATAGCAAATGTCAAAATCAATCTTTTGCAATAAATATACAATAAGGAAGAAATTTCTCTTAGAGCATAGTATTTCCATAAAGAAATTAGAAACATTCACCTGATTAGGGGATGTTACTTGTCTTCCCCCTTGCCGTGAAAATACACGACTGATGCTGTTTGATGGTGACATTATGCTATCAGTAGAAGAGGTAAGTGACTGGGGTGAAAGATCAATCATCTCATCACGAAAATATTGCCGCGCTACAGTGAGGAAAGAGCTCTCATACATCTGGATGAGATATTGCAAGGCAACTACTAACTCCTAGAAAGGGGAAAAAAAAGGAAAAAACGAGAATTAGTTTCACTCTTGCACTATATCAACTTTATGCATCTACATCATATAACTTTATCATACACAACTGGTGTCATGTAGCTTTTAGATGGTAAGATAGATTTTTCTTACTCGTCTGACAAGTGGAGAGCCATCATGAGTGACAGTGTTGGCTAGTGTTATGGCAATGGTGTGGTCTATGGCACGTGCATGGTCCGTCCTCTCGTGGCTAGCCAGACTGCTAACAAATGTTCCTAGGGAGAATACTGCTGCTCCTCGAACCTTTGGAAAATAAAATGTTGATTACAATGAGGACTTAACTTCAAATACTTCATAATATCTATTATAAAACAAAATATATTACCATGAAGCCAACTTAAGATTCCTTATGATTTTTACATGAAACTCTCCTGAAGGTGAATTTTGAGCACTTTCAGCCTTGAAGTTGCTCCAATTTTTGTGAGATATTTTATAAATAGTGTATTACTTTACAGAGCATATATATGGATACCCTGAACCTTTATAATTACTTGGGACTGCCTACTTATATGTATATATATATATATATATATATATATATATATATATATATATATATATATATATATATATATATATATATATATATATATATATATAAACATAAAATCCACACCCCTGGAAAATGTGTCAAGCTTCTCCTATTTCCTAAAGGATGTTAGATGAAGCATTGCAAAACTGGACCCAAATACTTAGTCCACTTTTGCAATGCTTTATCTGACACCCCAGCCAAGCATACACTACATCTTTTGCCATTAGAATACATCCCTAAAATACAAGGCTGTATTTGCAAGAACCATAAGCTGCAATTGCAAAAAGGGTGGTGTATACCCAGCTATCTTCCTCCCCCTAAAGATCCACTGAGGAGAGGCACAGGGCACCCAAAAGATAGCAACACTGACCTGTTACAAACACTTACTAACTCACTTACACCTTTATAATGTATAAAATATGAGTATATTTACAAAATATATCTATATCTACAGATATACTTCAAAATAAAAGCAAGGTACTTCTTGTCATAAAGTAGTCTTACATGATTCTATTTCTTTTCTTTTCCTTCTAACAATATTTATTTGAAACTACAATATATATCTAACATGTGTAAAAGGCTATAAATATGACTATACAATTCAGAATGAGTGAGGATGGCCATTTGGCTAATCATACACCTTGTGTGAGTTGCCAGCTACACATGTGCTTGCTATATACAGGTATTGCACCAAATATTGTAAAATGTATTTCCATTAGGTGCAAGTAAAAACTAAAAACACATTGGGGGAGAGTGGATCACTGTGTTTCTTTATTGTACTATTAGTAATGAGAGTGATGATGACAATTGTAATCATAATTTACAATCAGTTGCTGGAATTGTAACAACCTGGCCGCACCGTGGCCTTCAACGTGGAAACTGGTCTTACCTCTGGCACAGGATCTGATAGAAGTGTGTACAGCTTTTCATGGGCATTGTCACGAGTTGCAGCCCATCTTGCGTCAGGGTGGTGATGCCATGTGCGGCCAAGGCAGAGTGTAGCCCACTGCCTGAGAGGCGGGTGGTGATCTGACACTTGTTCTAGACAAAGTGGCATAAGAGAACCCTGCAGAGCTACTCGTTGTCCTTCAGGGTGTTCCCATACAATGACACCCAGCACAAATGCTGCCATGGTACGATGCTCAGCCTAAAGTCATGACACGGAAAACAACTTTGATATCAATATGTCTTTTAGTTTAATTATTCATAACTGATACTCTTAGCATCTACTCATCTTAGGGAAAAAAAAAACAGAATCATTTGGAATATCTGCTAAATATATGCATATATACATACAGGCATCGAAGGATCAGCTAGAACTTTCAGGAAATATTTGTAACCATCTTCTCGCACTAAGTCTGCTTTGCAACTCTGAAACAAAAGGCATGTAATAAGAAATAATCTCACACACTCTTCAATGCACTCTTCAGTAATTATGAAATATTTGAAAATATATATATATCTAAATTTAAAACACATCTCAAAAATGTCTTGTAAGTTATTTAAACTAATCTTTACATATTCTAAAATCTCCACATTCTACATCATCATAATTTATCCTTGTTCAATATTCATACCTATAGCTTGAAAAAATTAAAATTTTAATTTTGGTCAGAGATAAACATTAATACATACTGGATCCACTGCGAGAATCTTAGCCCAAAGAAAGACTAAGAGTGGCCTTAACTCCCGTGCTGATGACTGCAAAAGGCGTAAAACATATGGAAAGATGCCTACAGATAATACCAAGTTGACTGCCCAGGGGCCTAAGGCCAGGAAACTCCCTAGAAGTTCCAGGGCTCGAGGACGGTGCACCTGACTTAGTAGAACCTGGAGGCATGGATTTAAAACAGATAAAAAACATATTCATGAAAGTTAGGTTATAAATCCTTTTCTTTTACAAGCTCATGATACCAAAATATATGCTTCCCTATTGGGAGATCACAAAAGTCAATCCCTTTGGTCTCACCTGTAGGACAATTGGTAGTTGTTCAGGTGGATGTCTCTGTTCATGACCCAAGTCTAACCAAACTTGAAAGGCTGTGAGCTGTTCCTCAAAGAATGGTGAGTGCACATGTGAGTAAGGATCCTCTGTGCGGAGTGCTGTTGGCAGCTGCCCAAGGCATAGCTCCAAAGCAAGGTCCCATGCATCCCACATAGGGTGCTGAAAAAAAGAAGCATCTACTTTTTACCCATAAAGCCTACATATTCTATTTAACCCATTCCAAGGTTTTTCTCTATTTCTCAAATGGAGTTCTTAAATCCCAGCTTCTCACAACTGCTCCATTAACATTCATTGCTTTGTAAAAATCCTCATTTTCAAAATAATTCAAATAACCTTACCTGATGGGTTGGGGGAAGTTGTGGAGAGGATACTGGTGTGCAATCATAGGATCTCATTATCCTCTGTGCTAGTAAGAAATTGCGAAAAAGGCTTGCAACCAAAAGGTCTTGTCTGAACAGTTTCTGAAAAAGGTCTGAAGAGATCCATGAATTAGAACAAGATGATATGCTTAAAAAATTACTTTATTCCATATATATTGTAAAAGAGAAGGAGAGGGACAATATGGTGATAAGAGGGAAGAGGGTTACAAGACAATATAAGGGAAGAGGAAGGAGATGAGGATAAAGGTGAGGAAGAGAGGAAGGAAAGAGGAAGGAGGAGATTGAGGCAGGAGAGGATGGAAGAAAAAAGGGAGAAGAAAGGAGAGGGAAGAAGGGGAAGGTAGAGGAAAGGGAAGGAGGAGGAAATGGAGCAATAGAAAATAGGAAGAGGAGAAAAAGGAATAAAAAGAAAAGGAAAAGGTAAGAAAAATAAAATCTAAGGTCAAACAAATTCTTGTCTCTGTATTCTTACCTCTAGGAAGGGTATTCCAAGCTATAGTGTCTGTAATAGCAGTAAATATCCAGTTCAATTCCCCAAGCATTGTTCTTCTATCACTTAGCTGCCCTGGGATTCTGCAAATACAGGTCATGAAACATTAATCAATGCCTATGAAAATATTCATGAACCAGTTGGAGATCTTTTTCATTAGGTCAACAAGTTCATACAATATCAAACATGAAACATAATAAAAAGATTCCTTTCCTAATCTTTCACATTTACCCCCTTCCCATGCACTCATACCTAAGAAGATGACTACATACAGTGCACGCGCGCACGCACGCACGCACACACACATCACTAAAACACATACATCACTAAAACACAAGCACATCACTAACACACACACATACATGCAAACACACACACACACACACACATACACACACACACACACACAAAGAGCACACACATATCACTAACACTAAAGATTACACATAAAGACAGGTACAAACAAAAACACAGAATATACCCATTCAATACACCCACACACACACATTCTGGATGCCGAGAAAAAGAGAAGGATAT
>BOPN01000196.1:450573-455573 GCA_017312705.2 Penaeus japonicus
ATTAATTTTTGACTCGTCTTCAGGAAAGTGAGGTGTCAGTAAAATATTTTTGATTTGCAAATATCACCTGAAAACATAATGTGTGCTGTAATTTTGTCTGTGCCTTATTCATAACGTAATAATTTCAAAACAATTGATTATAAAAATATCTTTTTTTATTTCTTGTTCTAATGAGCTTGTATAAAGCCCAATTATGTAATGATTAGAATAAATAGAAATACTTTTTGAAGTCCATAGACAGCCATATCACTCAGAAACCAGTCGTGTGTATCTTTTTGCTCTTCTTTGAGGTTTTGCTCCAAAGGTTCAATAGTATGAGTGGGAAAAAAAAAAAAAAAAAAAATCATATCATATATTATATAACAAGGACTATTACTATCAATCTATCAATCATCTGGTCAAAACTTGAATTAAGAATAAGCACTCCAAACAAGTTTTCAATTTTTGGTTTATGGCTGATCACTTAGTAACATGGTAAATGTAATAAGAGCAAAACATATAAAAAGGAAACATGAAACAGAGAATAAATATACTGACTTTACAGTATTTCTTAACCCTTTTGCATAGTCCTGACGACCCAAATTGTCTTAGAAAATCTGACCTTGCATAATAATGATGGCTTTATTTGTTACAGGAAGAAGCTAATGGTTAACTATATGAAAGGGTTTAAGAAAAAAAGGGGAAAAAAAAATAAATAACAAAAAATAAATAAAAAAAATACACTCGCTAAAATGGTGACCAAGGCACCAACAGCTATGTTATATATTTTGTAGGAAATAATTATGATAGTTACATTTACTGCTCTTCATCCAATGGCAACAGTCTGGATCCCTACAGTTGGGGAGGGCATGAAAGAGAATAGGGAAAATGTAGGGTAAGGGGGGAAAATGAACCAAATAACAATTTGGAAAAAAAAAAAAAAAAAAAAAAAAAAAAAAAAAAAAAAAAAAAAAAAAAAAAAAAAAAAATCATAAAAATATATCTATGGAGATTCAGTAATTAACCCACAGCAATTGAGCAGATGAGGGTGAGTCTCATTATTAAATAAAAAATTGCCATGGCCTCTGGAACTTCAGGCATGCAAAATTGTAGTGCTTCTCAAACTGGGTGCAACCGCACTTCGGGGTACTGTGGGCAGTAGCTAGAATTAGAAAAAATTGTGTCACAATATGGAGTCTAACTTATTTTGGTTCTCTATGTATAGTATTTCCTCAAACAAGTTATTCAAGTTTATATTTGAATTCTGAATTACTCTCATTCTTCCAGTGAGTTTCATGTTCATTCTTAAGGCAAATAAATATGTTTACTATGTTCCAAGTAATAGTCATTTGTGGAACAGGGAAAAATGCACTCTACTTTAAAGTTAAATTCATGTGGGGTAGGAGGGAGGGGGGAGTTAACCTATTCACACCGAGACGTATTTTCGCCTACTCATACATGTACATATGAGTATGTATGTGTACCTTGTGGCAGGACATGAAGTAATATCAAGGGTAATCAACAAATTAGAAGTAATATTGCATTAGTAATTTTTTACTTTATTTTATTTCTTGGCCAAACACATTTGATTTTACAATAGTTTTTTGACTCAGATCTTTTTATGCAAGCGATCAAGAAGCAGAAATTACCATGATGTCATCAATATTACGTAGTTTACTGTGACGTCATTTTTTTAAACATTACATCTCATTTTACGACATTCAAACACCTAAACTAAAGTAACAGAGTCAAAGAAATTATATAAAATGATTATATTTGAGAACAATCTAGCGATCTATTGCTGACGTTTCAGCAAGTCACACTGCCCCTCCCAGGACTCAGCCAGATAATGCACCACGTCTCAGGGGTTCAACCGGGTCCGGGAATATTTTTCGACCCCGTGATAGCACGTCAACCAGCGTGAATGGGTTAAAGAAAGGACCATGTGAGTTTAGGGTGCTTTCACTAAAAGTGAGGACACCACCACAATAGTGTATGTTCAGCCTCTATAAATTATTTGTTACAGGGGTTGCTGGCCCTCTGGCAATTGGAGACCTTTATCTACTTTTTGAAATTCTATCATGGGGATATTAGGCTAACACTACCCTCCTGGTTCACTGTAAATTGTGACTTCCTGTTTTGAGCCACTCAAGGTCAGAAGGTTGACAAGAGCTATATTACTGATGTGTCATTGTTTTTTGAATTCTTCAGCCCTTACCCTGTAATATTATTGTTTTCCTGTATGTCCTCCTCTGACTATTGCTATAGGATGGTTGGCAACAATAAAAACATTAATAAGTGCCCGGAGGGTGGAAAAAACATCTTCCCCGTCCCTCTAATTTCTAGCTGGTGCTGACAGCGTTGTAGACTGCCGGTTGTGACTGCCAGTTAGGTCAATAGGCAGCCTGTTCGCTTTGGGTTAAGCAATAGGATAAATTGAAAAGATTGCTTTCAAAACTAAGCCCTGGCACTACTACTTATGACTATAGCAGTATCAAAACTGTGATACTGCTATGGAGAGTCCTCTGTGTAATTTGAAGAAAAAAGCAGGCAAGCAAGATGAGTTTTTTTGCCTCCTTGTAGCCTTACTGAAAATTAAAACTTTAAACAGTGCCTTAGTACGTGGGTATCTTGGGTACAGATGTGCCTCTCAGGGTAAAGCTATGATACAGAATAATAACTCTTAGGTAATATGAAACCAAGATCTAATTCTTTTGTAACCCTATTGAAATGTAATAATGTTGCCTATATAGAGGCATAAAGATTTCCTATACAAACACATTGCTGCCCAATGCAGTAAGGCAGAAAATGCCAAGTATTTCTTAGATAAGTCACTGACATACTTTTCAGACTGCCACACTATTACATAATGTATCAAATTTTAACACATGTTAAAAGTAACAGGGAGCTAACAAGACATAGTTCAAACTACATATTTTGCAAGAAGAGTAGATGCATTTCTGTGGTTATGGTAATTAAAATATATGGGACTTGAAACATATGACTATGCATTTCCTTTGCGGCAAAGCACATATTGGTATGTGTTAAAATGTACTAATGATTTTGATATCATCAGAATTCTTAATTAGTGTACCAAAAATTCATATTAACCCTACGACGATGGTGCGTCACACTCAAGTGATATAGCCAAACTCCCAATGCTGGGGCGTCATGCCAGTGTGACGATTACAATACAATATTGCAATCGCCCGGCATAGGGGTCTTTGCGTAGCGAGTGCCCCGCCGGGAAAGGGTTAATTTTAGTAAACACTTGCCAACTACACCAACAATATTGGCAGTAATCAGAGAGACACAAAGTCAAGATGTCAGCTTGACCTCCATTAGTGCTCTGGTATATGGCAACAACCTTTATCATGTATAGGTTATTCTATCAAGTTTAAGCTTGTAGCCCTTCCTTACAATCTATTGCTGTTACAAGGAACCTCTTCAAGTTCTATCTTACCAGAATAAATCCAGTAAAAATGTGCTTGCATCTGATAGAATGCTATAGGTGCAGGCACTACTGCAAAACACTTGAAGCTATGTGATTGTCATGGCAGGCATCAGTCGACAATCTGCCAGTAGACCCTCAATAAATACCCCTATACGGAGGTTTGTAAAGGGTATACTATGGACAGTGGACGACACATTATTTGTACAATTTTAGCAAAATTTGACTTAAGGACCACATGCCGTCCATTCCTACCAATACTATTAATTAATATCAACAACACAGTATTTAGAGCAAAAATAACCTGCATTGTATTTGTTCAGCCTTAGGCTTTCCTTTACATTTTCAGTTTTAAGATATGTGGCCATTTACCGGGTTAGTCAAAATTTAAATATACTGCTGTGACAAGGTGTGACTGAAAATGTGTGACTGTAGATGAAATTTCCAGTGAGGGCATTCTTACAATATCTGCCACACACCATGTCACAGAAGAAAAAATGTTTCAGAATTCAACAATTTGTCAATTACACATACTATCTACCATGTGAGTGATGGCTGGTAATTACTGCAGACTTGCCTCTTTAAGTGGCTAAGATCTCGGCTGCATACAGTAACGTATCCAACCCGGGACAGCTATCTGCCCCTTCCAAGTGACACTTAAACTATCACCACTCTAAAACTCTCTCAAAAATGAAATGGATTAAAATAATAAAAGGGAGTATAAAGACTTCGATTATCCTTACTCGTTCCTTCAGCCTCCATGAGTGTGCTGCCGTGTTAGGAGCCGTGATTGTCTCCAGGTGACGTGCCTCCGTCAGCGCAGTTACGGGTTCCTCATCTTCCTCACCTCCTGATAACCTTGACACCTCCATAGTTTCAACCATCTCGACTAACAAGAGGCTTGTAACACCGTAGTTCTCACAACAAGGGGATTCATCAAACCCTCAACACTTTCTGCGTACTTGATCCATGGAGGCGAGCACGCTACTGTTTACATCCTGCTGCATTGGGCTACGAGACTAAAATAATTTTAGCACTAATAAAAACTCTTCTCGGTAAAATGTATTTGACGTAATATAACATTCCTCTATAATATCTGTTGAAACTTGACTGAATAGCAATTGGATTGGCATATCCTGCAGTATACGTCCATACATTTCTTCCAAAATGTTTTACATGCGTTTCACACAAACACATTTAATCTCAAGGAGATCGACTGTTTTCAGCAGTATTGGGGATAATGCTGATAACAAGATTATTAATATAAACACAACCACTATCACCAGAACAGAACAGCAATAACACAAACAATAGCAACTAATTGTTAATAATGAATACTGATGATGAAAAAAACACAAAAGACTACAATAGTAATGATACAAGTGAAAATGGTAATGATACTATGACTACGACTACTACTACTACTACTACTACTACTACTACTACTACTACTGCCACAACTGCTACCTCTACTATTATAACAACAATTCCTACTACTAATGCTGCTATATTCCATCTACAACTACTACCACAACAACTGCATCTACTATTAAAACAACTATATTACTGT
>BOPN01000196.1:463073-473073 GCA_017312705.2 Penaeus japonicus
GCAATGCAGGGACCACTTGACCCTAGCCTAGCTCAAAAGACCTGACCAAGACAAAGTCAGATCGCTCAACATCTAGGGGCCATTGATCATCCCTCCCCTCATAGGATAGGCCATCTTGGCATGATACTTTTTTCAGGCGCCTTGGCCGGATGTATACATTGGGGCCTTTAGTGTGGATATGGTGTTGTACTGAATGTTGTAGTATTTCGTTCGTGTTGAGGGGGTTGGAGAGCACCAAATATAGGAAAATCTACTTCCGCGACAACGAATAGCTAAGAGAAGAGCATTGATTTACTTCCTGTTCGGAAATTAGGCATCATGGAATGTTCACCATTGCTGGGGAAGAGAGCAATATTCACAGCCAGCAGGTTACGCGTGTTTGTTGAACATCTGTCTTGGCGCCTGGGAGGAACGAGACTTATGTCTTCACTTGTGTCTACTAGAAAGCATGTGTTTATCTTATGGTCTATCAAGTAGAGGAGGCGTTTCTCTGCCACAATGGGCAGTTCCTGGCGTGGCGACCGAAGCTATGGTGATACCAGTGGAGATCGTGGTTCTGCTTGGGTGGACACCGCGCCCTATGTAAAGCGTTGCAGGACACTGAGCTATCGCGCCATCTTTCTGGGTCTGAGTGGGATGTAGGAGAGACTGCAGTGATTATGTTGTGGGAAAGGAGAAGCGGGATCATCGCGAAGGAGGTGGGAGGAGTGCGTGTCCTGGTGGTTATGAAATACTTCTCTTGCTCTGTGAATTTATCGTAGCTTTGATGATTTGTAGTACTTCTGATAATGTTCATAATTGTTCTGAAAGATCATTTGTTGTATTTAGAGGGTAGATGCAGTTGTAGTGGCTTGATTTGGTGGTATGGTGACTAGTTTGTCAAAGGTCTTTACTAGAGTGTCGAGGGAAGGGGAAAGGAGCACTCTGTGGCAGGTGAAGGGGAAGCGTCCCATTGATTATGCTTTTGATATAGTCATCAGTCAAGACCTGGTTAGTGTCACTAAGAAGACGTCGTAAGCGGCGGAGAAACTGAGAAAGGGCTAGTCCCTGATGGCTGCCTGTCTCAAGAAAAGTGGTGAGTGCGACTGTAGGATCTGGCATCGCACATTCAAGGATGGTGGCTTTCAGCTGAGAATACATACTTATAAGCAGAGTCTCGAGCACATCCATCATGTAGGTCACGAGCTCTGAGGGAAGGCGTTGAACAAGTTGGCTGTATTGTTCCTCTGGGTATATACTTCTCGATTGGAATGCAATTGTGACTAGTATATACCAGACTTTGAGGTCGATCATGTTGCATTCTTGAAGAGGTGGGAGGGCCTAGAGTGCTGTCCTAGTGCTGTATGCAATGGGAGGTATCATGGTGTATGGGAGAGATTAAGTGAAAAAGAAAGGGAGGGAATGAGGTGAGGTCACACTGAATGGAGAAGAGGTTTCTATATTTGCACTGAGTTTTTATATCACTGTATCACTGCTTTTGTTTCACTTTGCACTTTGTTACACTGTATATCACTACATTTGTTTCACTATGTTCGAGTTACCCGAGTGGGTAAAAACCAAGCTCAGATCGAGTCAATATTTGTGGCACACTCTCATGAGTCAGCACACGCCGGATACAGGCGGGCTCGCCTCAGTACATATAAGCCCGGCGAGGTATCTGCTCCACAAATCTGGCTTATCCTTATCCTTAGTGCCACGGCACAAAGCAGCCATACTGGCACAGGGGCATTTTCAGACGCTGTATATGGTCTGGATCACCGAACTTTTCTCCTTCTGCCTGCACATCCTACATTGCCCGTACTTTAGAGCTGGAGGTCGGCATCTTGTTGTATGACACATTACAGTAGTCATGGCAAATGTGCCATGACGACTATAGGTACCTGTGTGTATGTCATGCCGCCCGTCTGCAATGCATTTAGGTCACTAACCTTGCCTTTGTTTTATCGTACCTAAGTCTCTGGAGACCCTAGTTTGGTCTTGATGCAATTGTCAGTGAGACAAAACCCTTGGGCTAGAGGTCTATTAGACCAAGACCAACATCCAAGAGTTATGGGACTGCCATGAGAAACTAAGTCTGTGCAAGATTCTAACAAAAACGCAGGAGTCACCCAGAATTTTGTTAGCATAGTTCATGACTCTGAGCTGTCTGACAAGGATGTCAGACAGATTAACCCTGTGGCAGAAATTATCTGGAGGTGCAAGTTCCTGTGCAGAAGGACCAACTGCATCTCTTTAAGGCCTTGATATGATTTCATCATGCAGTGCACCTCTCAGCTTATTATTTTGTGGCAGAGACCAAGAAACTAACTGTGAAAAGCTCGAAACTGAAGTTAGCAATTTTATCACACATAATAAGAGCTAGTGCAGGTACAATATAGTATACTGAGTAGGCGGCCATCTTGCTTGTTTACAAACAGGCTGATTTATTACATAATGTAGGGTTAGACTCAATCCTGTGCCTTGGCACATCTAGAAACTAGTTCTTACATGAGATCATTGGGTTCAGTTGGAAGGACCATGCGTCCAACAACTGTCTGGTTTAGAACTCACACAAACTGGGACTCTTATCAGACTATATGGACACCTATATTGACTCCCTGAGGATGATCCCACCCATCAGTTTGCCTCCTCCTGAAAGAAAAAACTGATTGAGTGAAATAGGCAAGATAGAGAAAGGGGGCAGACAGCAAGACCTCCTAGTACTCTAAGAATCGAGTCTGAATGTGTGCAGGTTTAGAACTATGAAGAATATCTAATAGAAGAAAAGTTAGGCATGTTAGTGCGGTGCGAAACAATGACGAAAGTAAAGAATGAATGGCTGTTTAGGAATGTAATAGGTTGGTTTGTCTTGTGTTGATAGTGGGAGAGGTACCACAGTGGTGATATTGGTGACTACAGATGTAGTAAAATGAGTGACCAATAGAAAAGGTCGTATCTTTCTCAACGGATATGGATGACAATGAATGTATATAGACATGGAAATGAGACTGATCAATTTTCAAATGAAATGCGCGATTGTATAAATACTCCTGGGAATAATGTTAGCATTGTGGTAATGGGATGGAGTAGTTGGAAAATATGGAGTGTCTATTACAAATGACATTAAAGAATAGCTCTTAGACTACAAGATTGAGTTACTAGTGGAAAATAGTCTTTGGTAAGAAATATATATATATATATATATATATATATATATATATATATATATATATATATATATATATTTATATATATAGATATCTTGGGTGAGAACAGACCTGAATATGTTGAAGTGAGTCGGTCCACTACCTGATAGAAGATAGTGTAACTGGCGAAAAAAGAGAGAGGGACGTGGAAGAGAGGTACTGAGAGTAAGCGATCTGTTTACACAAAAAATCATTTTTAATATAATTTTTTTGTTTCTGTTCAGTTAACTTTGCAAAAATCATAAACTTCTTCAGCATATCATCTGATGTTTAGAGGACTGCAGTATTTTTCAAAGCTTTTTCTACTGGTTTAGTGATTATTTTCCCGTCAATTTGGTTCTAATCTAAATATAAGGTTTTGGAATTTTCTCTTCTGCTGATACTGTTTCCAATATCATCCTGTTTTCTTAGTTTATTTAAAGTGATTTCAATGATATCGTGGTCTGAGTGTGTTGTATAAACTGATGATATGTTGTTCCCGTCCTATCAAATGTATTTTCCTCTCTTGTTGGGATATTGATTATTTTATTATTCTATTACATTTTATTCAAAATCTAGAAGCTTTCTTATTGCTTTTCATTTTAGTGGAATTCGATATTATCTAATTTTCTTTGTTTCCCAGTCAATGAAGAGGAAATCAAAGTCAACTATCATTCATTTGTGTAGTAAATATCACAGCTCTATAAAATTATTCGAGTATTTTGTCACAGGATCATTTTTTCCGCTGATTCTTAAATGATATTAAAAGTGACTCTCCTAATTCTATATATATTTTTTCATATTAGCTCATAGTTATTGATTTTAATTTCTTCACTGTTTCTGTCATCATTTACGTGTGGTGCTTAAATGAAGTGTCATCCACATTCCTTAAACTTGTTCAATATCCGTCATATTTTTCCTAGTAGATGCCACTTTTTTTTTTTTTTTTATTATCAAAACCTCGTTTGATCCATGTTCAACCTATTCATGATTTGCATGTCTTTCTTGTACATTACTATTTCATAATTTTTTTTTTTTTTACCCTCTTTGAGTTGTGAATTAAAGGACTGACTTTTTCTCTTTACTGGTTCATTCTTTGGCTTCCGTTTACATACTTTCTTGCAAAGCCTTGTCTTCGTTACCTTTTTTTCCCTTTATTTGTTATTTCCTCGGCATTCTGTTTCATTTCATCCTTATTCAATTTTATTTCATTTCGGCACTGAATCTTCCAATAGACCCTCAATTTTTTTTTTCTTACACCTTTTATTTATACAATACCCTATTTCTTTCAACATATGCATTTCCTGTGTTCTTCCAGCTTTCTCGTTTACACATGTCTCACAATACATTTATTTTTTATTTTATTATTTTTTTTTTTTTCACGCATACGGCCTGTTTCCTTGATATCTTTTTTCAAAGATGTTTAATTCTACCACTGAGCTACTTACACATTTGTAGCCATTTTATTACTCTTTGTATCATTTCCAATTAACTCTTTCAAGAAAAAGGCTTCCGATACCATCACAGCTTTGCATTTCCCAGCTCTTTTTCAATGCCAGTTTTTAATTCTAGTACAGCCTTTTTTATAGGTTTATTTAATCACTTATTTTCAACTCTTCAACCTTCAGTTTTACTTAAGATTCCTTTTCTACTATTTAAATAAAGTTCTCCCATTTGTATTATTTTACTATCACACTTTTTTCACACATTTAGCAATATAAAGTAATATTACATTACAAATTTAGGTTTTAACGTGGCCATATCATCTAGTATATCGACAAAAAAAAAAAAAAAAAATACAATCACATAGCTCTTTATCTATTCATTTACCATTCAAGCAATCTGCTCAGGCGTGAAAATGCAATGTTGCCCTTGATATAGGCCATAGAATGATATTAGTCTTAATTTAGGATATAGTGTAAGAATATCTTTTGGTTCATCAGATTATATGAAATAGTTACATAGCTCTGCGTACCTCATTCTAGGTGGTTTGAGAGGATGTTTTGCATGGCACTGAGGTATAATGCACAAATATTCGCTTGTTTACACTTAGTATCTACTGTATTATATGCTACACTGAACTGCCAGCATAGTCTATATCTAAGCCTAATACTTTCGGTCAAAATATCACATTGTCTTGTTCTTATCATATATGATCCATAGATAAATCTATCCTACGAAAATTGGTCATAATGTTTTAGGCTACAGCTTTCAGGTCTTTGAGAGTCTCTTAGCTAAAGCAAGTCCTCCTTATTGGAGGTTCTAATCATGTGCGAAATTCTAGCAAAAGTTATTCCAAGGTCTATACCCATACTTTGTTTATCACATGCTAATTTCGTTAAGCGGTCAGCATGGTTATACTTCAAAGTTCAAATATGCGATGGTATTCACACAAAATATATATAATAGCCTCGCTCTTTAGCATGATGTGAGTTTATTCTAATATAATTTAAAGTCTGGAGAGTACTTTGCTAGTCACAGAAGATAACGCCTGAGCTTTGATTTAAAAGAAATTCTGAGGCTATGAGAATTCCTGCCAAGGCCCAACCTATGGATATATGTAATTGGGTTATGCATGTATGTGATACTTTTATAGAATATAAATCGGTCGTGTCATTTAAGCTTGGGTTCACTACTTTATGTTTTAGTTTCCTTTGGAACTTTATAAGACATAGGAGTTCTGTATTTGTTTTCACACCAAATGTGGTATGGATGTATAATATTCTTTCGTAGACAGAGGGCAAGTTAAGTTCCGTTCTCATATTCACAATCCTCGTTGTTTTAGAGGCACTAAGAATGATCCCCAGATCCTCAGTCTGTGTAATTTCTAGATTGGCTAACTCTGATTCCTTAAATAATGCATGGTGTAAGGCATGTGAGGCATACGACTGATCTTATGTGTACCAGGTAGAAGAGTCAAGCAATGTTGACATTGATGCCATGCTCTCTGCCAAACAAAGGCCTTGAGTGGCTTCAGTCGTACCAAGAGTCTTTTCTTTAAGTTTTTGCTGAACTCTGACAGTTACTCCAAGGTAGTTATATCAATAGCAGAGATCTAGCTCAACGTCATCCATTAGAAATTTTGGCAACGGGACGGGATTGTGTAAGGATTCAGATCTTCCATTAGATTTTCTAGCCGCACTCCGTAGCCCTTACTGAGAATATATCAAGCTTTTGTTTTGCATTATCTCCTCGTATAAGGATTTAATGCAAATTTCATCAACATAGCAAATAATTGAGTCATTAGCTTCAAGTGGCATATCGACCAATAATCTGTGCATAAAGTCATTGAATAACATGAGACTAAGTACGCCCCCCTGAGTTGTACCAAGTTCAAATACTTCAGAATAATAACTCTTGACACGCTTAAAAAGAACACCAGCAAATCGGTTCGAAATGTGTATTTGAATCAAAGTTAAGAGCTTTTCTTGAATACCAAAGTTAGCCAGTAGCTCAAGGATGACATCTCTGATTATAATATCAAAGACAGATATAAGATCAAGAAAACAGTCTGTAAGACTAGGTGTGAGTTTACTAAACATTCTGCACAGCAGTGCAGACGGCTACGTCCTGGGAAGAATCCATACAGTCTAAGGGATAATTTTGTATGTATGCAATACATGAGTCTGTTCAGAACTGTAGTTCCAAGTACTTTGCACATACACGGGGTCAAGGAAATGGGTTGGTATTTATCAGAGTTTTGCATTGGTATGGGAATAATCAAATATGTAGTCCAAGAGCTTGGGAGACTTCCTTGGGATAGGGTTACCTGGTACCTAAGCAATGAGTCACTGGTACACTGTGGTGTTGAAATCCCGGGGCCGTCGTTTTACCTTTATGAAGTGCATTATTTATTTTCCACTCAGTTAAATGAGTGGTAACTCAGTGGGGTCTGTGGCAGAACAATCTATGGTAATGTTAAAATTTCTATTAATTTTCGAATTGTTGAGATGACCATCTTCTGTGGAAGTGAATTTTGTTCTGAACCCCTGATCTAGTAACAAAAAGATAAGCCAGATGCTTCGCCGGGCTTATATATATTAAGGCGAGCCCGCCTGTGTCAGCAATAGCTGACTCGTGAGAGTGTGTTAACGAGTGTTGCCTCGATCTGAGCTTGGTCCCTACCCACCGTGCTGCCTAGCCACAGCAGTAACCGCCAGGTATCTAAATCATGTTAGCCTGTCGTAATGGGCTGAGGAACTGCAGAGTGGTGGGTGATTTATTGTCAGTCTATTGTTTTTCCCCATACCTCAGCTATAGACATTTGATGATTAATTTAATAATTTGCAGGAATTGATCCCTGTGTTTATTCATAGTTCGACTTTTTTAATGCTCTGAATTCATTGTTTTGAAATGCAAAAGATTATCTGACGTCATATTATCCGTACATGAACTGCAAGCTCCTGAACTCTTCTATGTTCCTTTGCTAAAGTGGGGGATTGACCCACCTCGGTCGAGTTTTTTTTTAACAGACCCAAGTAGTATAGCAGTTAGTGACAACTCTTGTCAAATCCCGAGAGAACTGTTCGATTTGTTATTACATAGGTGCTATATCTTTTACAAACACGTGTCTAGGTTGACTAAGTCTCGAATCAGTGATGTACAAACATTGCCATGTACATTTTTTTTTACCAATTACGTAATCTAACTTGCCACCTCCCAAATGTGTCTGTATATATGTGCCATGTACTGTCCTTGATCTACTATTGACGAATTGCAGGAATTATTCCCCATTACTGCTACCCTGCTGGTCTCCAGAGTCTGTGTGTCTAGCATTAAAGTCATCCATGCAAAGTGTGCCAAAGAATGAAATTTACTTAAGAAACTTTTCAGAAATTCGAGGATCTCAACATGTACATTATACAATGAGAAGGAGCCAGAGGCAGTCTGAGTATCTAGGTGATGAATTTGAATGTCAGAATTCTCAGATTTGTGCAGAGTTATATCTACATGCCAGCAAAGCTGTTATGGCTGTGTTTATATATGAACAGTATCCTATAATGGGTGGTATCACTCTCATGTTAGCATTGGCTACAAAAGGTTCATGTACGCAAATCCCATCAACATTGATTTTACGAATATAGTATTTTATAAAAGTCAATGAACCTATATCTAATACTACGCATATTTCATGATATAAATTTGCTTGTAAACTTTTCAATAAAATAACAATGAAAAAATGTATAAAATATTATACTAAAGTGTCGGGGTTTGTCTTAACTCTTTTCCACTTCGCAGCACAGCCCCTCCGGATGATATGATATATACAGTTGGAGGACTGTCATTTCCATTCATTCCAATGTCTGCCTCTGTGTCATCGGTAGCAGCCTTAAATTTCCATCATTAATCAAAAGATTATTGCCAGTCATATAAGGTTGATTTTCACAGTACAAAACACCTCGTCACCTCACCTGTTAAGTAAGGGTTCTGATATTTCAATGTCGCGTGATCTCAAATAGGGCAAGTCATTCCATACATTCATACACTTGGCCACTTGCAGTACAGCTCGCTGAGATTCCCCCAGCCCGGTCAGCGGGCATCCCCGGTCTTGAGACAAGAGTTGCCAGTTCGTTTTTCCCGGAGGAAGATGCCTCACCTTCAGGCGCTACTCTGTTCGCTGGGTCAGTTGGCATAGTGGATGCCAGTTCTGGATGGCATTTGAGCAACAGTGGTAGCATATTCGTTGTCTATGTCAGCTATACAACGCAGTTCAGAGTTTTCACTGAACGGGATTTCACAGCGAAGGGTGACATTACAGGCGACATGGGCTAGTGCTCCTTTGTTGTGCTGACTTCGGGTTTCCTGGGCAGTGAGTATGGTATCACAAATTGGGGTCAGAATTGATATGCGGGAGTTCCTTGGTCTTGTCGGGATTTATCCTCGACGAAGTGGAGGAGGAGGGGGGGGGGCTGGTTGGGCCGTGGCCGGGAGAGGGGAGGTGGATGGCCTACCCTTGAGCACCACACAGTTTGTCTCCTCAGGGGTGCAAGACCTGTGCCAGGCTGTAACCCCTACTTTCCGGCACGCGAAGCATTTTGCTGGTGCTGCTCTTTTTTTCTTGTAATGGTAGAGACACTCTTTATTTGAGTTTTCTCCAGCAAACGTTGCGTGTTTTGCATAATTTCTACAGTATATAGCTACATGTCCACAGTCAATGTAGTTGTTACAACATGTACATATGTCAATAAGGCTGTTTTTCCCCTAACGAGGTCAAGTAGGGTTTCCCCTGATGGCTGTAGCCATTTAATTTTCTCACACGTTGCGACTGCTTCAGGAAATGCCTGTCGCATATAACTCTTGCGAGGTGCGAAGGACTTTCGTCCTTTTCTTGACCTTTTTATTTTTGCGTCTAACGTCAGTAAAGCCCTTTTTCGTCGTTCTCTTGTTAACCTAGGGCTTGATCATCATCTTGGCTCTCAATGACGGATTATCACTATTAGTTACAGTCTCGTGCACCTGATCTTACATGATTTCAAGATTTTAAATCTCTAGACTTGGTTATGTCTGGTCAAGGTTACCTTTGGAAGCAGCTGGCCCAGGCGCTCTCCGATGAACAGCCGACCCGGCGTTGTTGAACTTCTCCCTCTAAAAGAATGCTGTCGTAGAGCAATGCGGTTTGAAGAGAGAGAAATGACTGACAGCCTTCTTGTCTGGGCACTCCTCTGATAAGGGGGATAAGCCTAAATATGTGGATGGACTGATATACACTTTTTATCTTATGATGACCAAAGACTGTAGAATGGAAATAAATAAACCACAAACTTGATGAACTATACAACAATTGTGAAAGTGATAGAGGAAGAAGTATAATAAAAATCTGACCTGTAGTAGCAAAG
>BOPN01000196.1:478073-483073 GCA_017312705.2 Penaeus japonicus
GTGTGTCCCCTGATCTTTCTTGTCTGACCCAAGACTCACATAGTGGGACTATATATACAGGTCTTAACGGAGGTCCATTGTAAACAAGGGTAGGCGCGTAACCAGAAGAGACTGGGCCGCCACCTTATAAGGAAGCGGGAAGTCACGGTTGGCGTGGATTGCTAGAGCGACAGAAAGTATATAGTTATATATAGGTAAGATAGATAACATAACTTAATTGGTTGTGTTAGATACGGTGTTACAAGTAGTGCACTGTGCTTTCAGGGCTTAGGCTCATGCACTGGTATTGCGAAAGAGCTTAGGCGCATGCACTGGTATGTGATGTGAAGCGAAGGAGCAAAGGGCTCATGTAATGTGAAATAAAGCAACAAAGGGCTCATGTGATGTAAAGAAGAGGAACAAAGGGCTCATGTGATGTGAAGCGAAGGAGCAAAGGGCTCATGTGATGTGAAGTGAAGGAGCAAAGGGCTCATGTGATGTGAAGGAGCAAAGGTTTCATGTGATGTGAAGTAAAGGAGCAAAGGGCTCATGTGATGTCAAATAAAGGATCAAAGGGCTCATATGATGTGATGTAAAGGAGCAAAGGTTCTTGTGATGTGAAGTAAAGGAGTAAAGGGCTCATGTGGTGTGAAGTAAAGGATCAAAGGGCTTATGCGATGTGTTGTGAAGGAACAAAGGGCTCATGTAATGTGAAGTAAAGGAGCAAAGGGCTCATGTGATGTGATGTAACAGAGAAAAAGGCTCATGTGTTGTGATGTAAAGGAGCAAAGGGGTTATGTGGTGTGAAGTAAAGGGGCAAAGGGCTCATGTGGTGTGAAGTAAAGGACCTGAATCACCAAATGCCCAAGAGGTTGTAGAACCATGAACGCCAGAACTATTAACCCACCCAGGCGATCGGATATCGAAAGGAAAGAGCCAGAAGTAAGTACCTTTGTCAAGGTGGATGATCCATTACTGTGCCGTTTTGATACTTCAGAGACTCATCTAGGTAGCGTGGTGGAAAAGTTGCGTAATCTCTCAACCCAGTTGGTCAGGACACAAGCAATGGAACCTGATGACCAAAGCATTATCAACAGGACCATACCCTTAGCTGAGGCCGAAGTAACTGAGTAACAGGAAAGCACTCTAAACAAAAGTGTAGTACTGTCAATTCAGTAACAAAGGGAACATCTAAACAGTCTCATGAGACATCCGAGCACAATGAAACTGAGACTGAAGAGAGTGACAGTGAAAGGGACACGATTGATAATGATGACATTAGTAACTGGCACCCAAGAGGAGAAGGAAGGATGGTGGAAAGACATCAAAGCAATATAGACGTTCAGTGATGGTGGCTATGAAAGTGGTAGAAAATAAGCTGCCTGTGCTGGAAAGTGAAGGGACAGAGCAGTATTGGTCCTTCATGAGTCAGTATAAAGAGCGAACAAAGGGGCTATCATCCAGAACTAAATCAAACCTTTTATACTATACAACCCGAAACTCCACATAAATATCTTGCACTGTCTACAGATGTCAAGTGAGAAGGGTCTCAAAACAGTCATGAACGCATTCAAAATGAAGTTCAGTGATGTGGCACAATACATAGAAAAACAGATATTATTAAACTGGCCCCAAAGGCATGACTTGGAATGGCTCACAGAGTTGCATGACTTTGTGGAATCAATTACTTCTTTCACCAGTTCCTTTGATAGGCTACAAGAAATTGACATACCCGTTTACTTAACTCAATGGACGAAAAGCTTTGATGATACCAGGATAGACCGATGGAATGATATAAAACCAAAAGCAAACAAAGGGAATTCTTACAAAAGGAAATAGAAAAGCTAGGCAGGTCAGCAAAGTGAGTTGGAGGAGCCTCATCCTCAGTGACTGGTAAGGAAATTCCTAGGGAGAGTCAGAGGACTTCAGACTCAATTGGCAAGACGAGATTGAAAGACAGAGTTTGGATTTACAACCCAGACAAGATCGTCAACTTCAAGAACAATCACATGCAAACTTTGTTATTGAGAACATAGCCTGCCTTTCTGTAATTTGTTCAAGTCTGCCAGCATCCACCAGCACAGGAAAATAGCGGTTGGTCACAGGAAATGCTTCAATTGCCTGAAATCTGGCCACAGTGCAAGTCAATGGAGAGCGCTGCCATATGATGTCAATGGCTGTGGAAGATATCACTCTCGGTTGCTGCATGATACAGAATTTTGACAGAGTGAGTCAGTTCTTCATATCAATAATAAAGTAGACAGGAAAGGAAAACCATTGGAAGACCCAACAGCAAAAGGGGAAAGGCAGTGAATAGAATGGAGGTAACATGCAAATATCATTAATATGAGTGAAAGAACAACAACTAGACACACTGCATTTACCAATAGTCTCATTCGTAATAACATCTTAAGGCCAAGTTACCCAAAGGAATGTAACTGCATATGCATTGTTAGATCCGGAGAGTACTAGGAGCTTCTGCTAGCTGACTATTGCAGAGTACCTAGATCTAGAAGGTGAAATTAAGAAAACAACAGTTGCCACACTTTTGGAGAAAACGTGTCATGATGTAGAACAAGTGGAGTTAATTGTAAAGGGGTTTCTCACAAAAGGACAAAGGCCCATATCTCTCTCACAAGTTATTGTTATGGACTCCTTCCCACAAGGCTTACTTCAAACCAAAGCAGGATTCACCGAAATTTCCTGCTGGCCACATCTAAAGGACCTACTAGTTGGAATACAAGAATGAACAACACATCTATCCGTTGAACTACTAATAGGACTAGATGTTCCTGATGCCATGGTGCCCATGGAGGTCAGGAGAGGAAGAAATGAGAACCATTTGCTGTTAGAACGAGGCTGATGGATAAATGGACCTTTACATCCTCAGGGGGCTTCAAGTCTAAGCTTTGGAGACTATATTGATGAGACAGCAAACCATACCCATGAAAATGCGAATTGGGAAGGTGTCAAGCAAATCTGGGACACTGAAACACAAAATGTTAATAACAAAAAAGGGTGGCCAGTTGAAGACTGGCGTGTGGTGGATCTCTGGGAAAAGGAAAGGTCTAGGGTCGGAGCCCACCACAAATTGCCGATAGCCCTTTGGGAACAAGATCCAGGGCTACCAGATAACTGGAGCATGGCCCGTCGACGATTAGACTTAAACGGAATGTTGATATGCATCAATGCTATGTCAAGGAGATAGAGGATCTCATAAAAAAGGATTTGCTGAATGAGTACACCAAATTGTTGGACCACTAAACAAAACCTGGTACTTACCCAGTCTTCAGCCCAAACATACCAGACAAACTTAGGATAGTCTTTGACTGTGCAGCTAGTTTCAAAGGAGTGAGTTTAAATCAGAAATTCATGCAAGGCCCAAACTTAATGAACAACTAACTGGGCATACTATTGCAATTCAGAGATATGAGAGTTGCATTGGCTGCAGAGGCAATGTTCCATGCCAAGGAATCATGATGTGCTACGGCTCCTATGGTGGCCTGGAGGAAACTTCACTGAAAAAACAGTGACCTATCGAATGATAGTGCATCTCTTTAGAGGGATCTGGATGCCCTCCTGTGCATCATATGCACTACACAAGACCCTTGACGAGGATGAAGGCCAACATGCAGCAGCTGCCAAGAAAAATTTCTATGTAGATGATCTTCTGTCGACTGATTCAGAGGAAGAGGCTGCAAAATATGCCATCAAGTTAAGCGACACACTGCAAACTGGAGGCTTCAGACTTACAAAATGGATGTCAATTTCAAGGAAAGTCATGAGAGTTATTCCCGCGAGTGAAAGAAACCCCATAACATAAACTTGATGGCCGATAACTTGCCAGTGGACAGCGTCCTAGGAGTTCTGTGGGATCTCGATGATGGTGTGCTAAAGGTCAGAGGGTCAACACCCATGAAGCCGACCACGCGAAGAGGCATACTGAGCATCATGAGTTCCATCTTTGATCCCTTAGCTCCTTTCACCATTAGAACAAAAATGATATTTCAAGATGAAGTTCGTCACAAATTGGCTTAGGACAAAATCTAACACGTAAAAGGGAACAAAAATGGAGAAGACGGATGAATGACCTTGCAGAACTGGAAAGCTTTCAAATACCAAGCCACATAGCAACAGCCCAGGCCAGCAGCAAATTATTACATAATTTCCGCGACGCCTCACAGTATGATAAAACAAGACCCTTTGCTAGCGATATCTGTGGAAGATCAACACCCAACAGATAAGCTGCTCCAACATTACTCCTTATGGTATGAATTACAGCGTGCGGTAGCATGGTTCTGCAGATTTGTGAAGTGGAGCAATGAGGGACGTTATCCCCAACCTCAACGCCTTTCAGTTACAGAGATTCATGATACAAGAGACTCTATACCAGCACAAATACAAGATAGTTTCAGGGAAAAGGTAACAAATTCTACTGACTTGAACCTGAGCTTGACAAGCGCGGGTTAATGAGGGTAGGGGGACGGAAAATTCATCTCGGTGACTCAAGAGCACTATGTGGACTAGTAATCCTGCCCAAGGACCACCATTTAACGAAATTAATTGTAAGGGATGCTCATATATTCTTAGCTGCCAACTCAGGTAGAGAGCAAACATTCTATAATTCTCTCATAATATATATATATATATATATATATATATATATATATATATATATATATATATATATGTATACATATATATATGTATATATATACACATACATATATATACATATATATATATATATATATATATATATATATATATATATATATATATATATATATATATGTATATATATATATATATATATATATATATATATATATATATGTATATATATATTATATATATATATATATATATATATATGTATATATATACATATATATATATACATATACATATATATATATATATATATATATATATATATATATATATATATATATATATATATATATGTATATATATACATACATACATACATATATATACGTGTGTGTGTATGTGTGTGT
>BOPN01000196.1:488073-493073 GCA_017312705.2 Penaeus japonicus
TCTGGACGTCCTAGTTTGGGGATGGGATGTCAACCTCATCTATTAGTTGACTCTAATAGTCAGTTTCATTTTTGAGTTTTAAATTGGAAGAGCACCTGCGTATGGATAATGGAAGATTATAAAGAGAGGAGATGATGCTACTTTATCTTAATGAGGATGAGGTGTTATATTGTATGAATTAGTCTGATAATGATGATAAGAATTGTGAAGATGATAATAACAATAATTATTACAATAATAACAAAAAAGTAACAATGATAATGATATTAATAATGATAATGATAATAATACTAGTGATGATAATAGTAATAATGATAATGATGATAATAAAAATAACAATAATGAGGATCGTGATATTAATGATGAAACTTAATGATGATAATACTATGATAATAACAATCATGATAAAAATAATTGTAATAGGGATAATAACATTAATAATGATAATGGTAACAATAGTAATACCAGTGATAATGATAATAGTGTTATTGATAATGGCAATGAATATAACAATAATAATAACAATGATGATGATGCTAACAATAATTACAATATTACTACTAATAGTATTGATATCTATTATAATAATCATCATCATAATAATAATGATTATGGTGATAATGATGATGATAATAATAACCATGGTAATAATACTAATACTACTACTGCCAACAATAATATCGATAATGATCATGATAATAACGATAATAATAATGATAACAATGAAAACAGCAATCACGCATCCAATTATGATAAAAGTAATAAAAACATAACAATGCCAATAATGATCAATATAGATACGACAGTCTCTTACATTATTTCGCCATGGCTAGCGTGACGATAAGCTATCACATGTTCAAGAATTTCCGTCTGTACTTGTTCGTGGCAGTAGATTGATAAGGTAAAATAGATACGTCATGGGACTTTTTTTTTCAATTCTTGTCGTCACACACTGTCCGTTCTCTCCTTCTGTCTACTGGTCTATCTTATATCTCTTGCTAATAAGAATATATGTCAGCTGAAGGTACTTTTGGCACGGAAAGAAAGGTGGTTAGAGAGTATGGACCATAAGCTTGCCCATTCAAGAACTCTCAAGTAGGATAAATGTAATCAAGATGCTGAGAGGGATGTGCGGGGTTCTTAAAGCGGAGGAAAATGTTTGTCTGTCTCATGAACTGTGTCGAAAGAAAAAGTTCGTTTCAGGAAAATAATGCTCAAAAGGATTGTTTGACTGGGTTCATATTTGGCAGTAACCATTATTAAAATAAAGTGCAGGTCAAGTTTGATTTGAGTGACAAAACAACAATCTTTAATTGAGTTAGGGTCCATTGATGACTTCAATTTTGCGCAGGATAAGGATAAGCTAGACTCGCAGAGCAGATGCTTCGCCGGGCTTATATGCAATGAGGCGAGCGCGCCTATGTCAGCGTGTGCTGACTCGTGAAAGAATGTGCCAACGAGTGTTGGCTCTATCTGAGCTTGTTCCTTGCCCACCGTGATGCCCAACCACGGTGGTGACCGCCAGGCGACAGTGGAAACTCATGGGCTTGGGCGGGACTCGATATGCTGACCACTGGGATGAGGGCGGTACGTTACCGCTGTACTAACTAGACGGCTGCGACTGTGAGCAAAAGCGGGACAACAACCGTTATGGTTGTGTTCAGGATAAAATTACTTAAAATGAGGAAAGCGCTTGCTACTTATGATGAAGAATGATAATGCCCGTAATGTCACGATAATAGCGAAAACATTTGATAATGGTACTCACTAATCCTTCTGATAATGTTCATTGAAAAAATACCTATATCATGACAATATTACAGTAGGAATCATGTTATCTCAACCACATGATCACCAATACGTGAATCATTTCCAAGAATCATGTTGAGTAACATGGTGTAAAACCTCCGCCGAGCCGTCTGTGCCTTGTAGCTTAGGCGAGCATGGACATCCGGAGCTCTCTGTTTTGACAACTGTGAATCACTTCGCAGCTTCTGACCATTTTTTAAATGTCCAGCCGCTTCATTCTTTGCCATCCCCTGTTTATGTCACTCTTAACTGTTGCTGTTGTAATTAGACCCTTACCTTTCCTGATAATCTGGCCGGAAAAATGATTTATTGCCTTTTGATTTCGTTTTCTTTCTCTACCTTTCTTAACCTGAGATCAAAATCTTTCTAAACCTCAATGTTTCATATTTACTTTTCCTATCTGTCCACCTGATGTTTGGCATTCTCGTGTAGCACCAAAGCTCTAATCTATCAATCATCTTTTCCCTTTATTTTTTTCAGTGATCCATGTTTTGCAGTCATACCTCATTATGGGCCAATATTAATCATATGTTATTTTAATTGGTTAAAAAGGTACATCATTATCTTGATTTCCTTTTTTTCAGCAGAGACTGTTCCCCACATTTCCGAAAGCGTGTTTTGCTTGTCTAATTATTATCTCAATCTTAATTCAACTTATAGTCTCCTATTTTGTTAACAATAGATCACCTAAAAATCTCCCAAACGATATCGAAGTCCTAAAATCTTTATCTATAATCGCGTCCATTTCCTGGATCGTAATTTCTTTAATCTTTGGTCGTTTTAAAGTTTTCGCATTCCCTCGAGGTATTTTCACTTTATCATCCCTTTTTACGCTATTTTGAGATTATTTGCACTGTCCATAATGTGCCTAGGACATAAAAGTGCGATAGTATTTCCTTGCTTTCTGTTCTTAGCAATTACATTACAGTGTACAAATGTACATGTTACCGATGATACATGGATGGATTAAATCCATCTCGCCTTTGCTATCTGTACTACTATCTCTCTCTGCATCTGCCTACTTGTATGTATGCATGGTCTTTCTGTCCATCGGTTGGGCTGTCTATCTGTCTGTCACTGTTCTATTCACAGCATATTTGAGAAAGAAATGTTTTTGTAACACTAATTTTCTTATAATCTAAAAGATGATTTCAGGATTGGAAATAATAAGAGCCGTTCCATTTCGGGGTATTATTATTTCTTTAAAATTAATAACAACATTTTCTTTTATTGGCTAGATGAAGTTACATAATTACTTCCGAACGAAGAATAAGAAAATATTTACATACGGACTAGCCTTTCCTCTGCTAAAAAGTCACAGAACGCTAATGTGAACAATGTATGTAGTACTTTTACAGGAAGCTAGAACATAAAAAACGGAAGTTCAACGAATAAATAAGTGATATGATAGTTATAAGGACAATATTGAAAAAAATGTTTATCATTCTTATCACTATTATTGCAACATATGGACTAGATTAAAACAGGTACTATACAGGGCAGACATTGGCTTTTGTGTTCCTCTTTAAACACAGATTGGAGCCAGTGACTGGAAAAAAACAATACAATATAATGCTTCTCTGATCACAGATCACGCGACTTTTTCAACAGGAAAATTCATTGAGGCGAAGAATCCCTTTTCGGATTGCTAATGAAATATTTTCTTGTATAATATAGGGGCTGTGGGTGGCTTGACTTCCCTGGGGTGTACCCCCCGCACTTGGTACTGGTATGGGGACGGTGCGTACTGAATGGGCGCTGTGGGCGGCGCTGCGGGGATGGGGTGATCATATCTGGTGTCCATGTGGTACTTTGGTGCTTCGAAAAGCACAGGGGCGTACTGGATGCTGGCACAGGGCGGAGCCAGCTTTTTGGGGTCCACTCCCGGTTTGGTGTACTGGTAGGGCAAGCATATGGTAGGGGGTCTTGGTATGTACTCTATCGATGGACCTGAAACAGGTATATACATGCACTTATTATGTTCATTAAACTAAAGTTTCAACTGACTCTGTAACATATTATATAAATCCTATTTTCTACCAATATACACATATACACATTCCGCTGGTTATAATGACGCGATCTCTCTTCAGATCCAGTCCTATGTTGCACTTTACTCTACCATGCAACGTTGTCATAAAAACAACCATTTTATCACACATATCTCCTTGAGTTTGTCAAAAGCAATAGTTCTAGTCCTAGCTTACTTTTTTTATATTTATCCGAGCTGCACAGTGTGAATATCAAGTTCCTTTACACTGACATAAACTAATATACAGTTAGTAATCAGACTCAGATAAAAGTTACCCTTCTGTTCCAATTCCCTATTTTGGAAGAGCAACATTGTTGTGAAGATCCTCACTCAAATAATGCAAATGCCTACACAAAGATGACATCCCAATGTCACCTGTAAAGCACACATATACAACCCCTCCTCTCTCTCTCTCTCTTTCTCTCTCTCTCTCTCTCTCTCTCTCTCTCTCTCTCTCTCTCTCTCTCTCTCTCTCTCTCTCTCTCTCTCTCTCTCTCCCTAAACAGGCAAGGAACAATATCAAGAGGATACAGGTAGACTATGATAAGATTAAGAAAGGCGAGTCGATTGAGACGAGCGCAACCTTGCAATACTATATGCATCTAGCGATGAACACAGACTTCACTTATGGGAAGGGCAAGAGTAAGTGGAAAGGCTCTGTGCATATGACAATTAGGTTAGGGTATAAATACTATTGGGTGTTAGGTGTTCCGACATGTGAACAGGAAAAAGAATGTAGGACGTGTAGGTCACACAGCTCAGTACACTATATCTGACAGTCGCCCATGCTTCTGATTTACAGAAACGCAGAGATGGCAGGACTCCTCGAACAGGTTGCATGGATATTTAGAAAGGCAGTGGAAATGAAGAATTACAAACACTTTGCAATTACATAATTGTAGGTGGCAACTGTGAATATCCGATTGTGACTTCCCTTCTGCTGAGACTATGATAGCCTGAGCAGGATTTTCTTGAGATGTGGGTGAATATCATTTAGATACAACATCCTGTTGAGTTCAAATATTTCCTTTGACATTTTTATTTTTTTCCTCCAGGCATCCCTCAAAAACATTCTGATCCGCCATGGGGGATAAAAAAACAACAACTTCGATATCATCAAAGCAAGTGTCATTCCAAAAAGTAAGAAATGACATTCTGA
>BOPN01000196.1:498073-500573 GCA_017312705.2 Penaeus japonicus
AAATATAGATGTTTGTTGACATTTTAACAGACACCTTAATTGAAAGTTTAAACCATTAGACCATGTAGTAATGTTATCGTCATAACTTCTATTAATTTATAATCAATTTCACCAGCCACTTTAAAATTCTTGATAAAAAGGAAAGCAGAAAAACTTAAAAGTTAAAACTGGACAGTCTGCAGAAGTTAGCAGGAGAGAAAATTGCATAGCTCTAAATATATTAATTCAGTTTGTTATACATTCATTTGGTAGATGATTTGGGAAATGTTACTATCAAACCCAAATTGGCTTACATTACAGCATTTCTTGTGTATACATGTTGATGATGTTCTACCCTAGTACAACTGAAAGTTGCATGACTTGTAATGTAGATTTACAATCTTAAATCCAAGCCAATAGTGCCATATTGTCAAGCAATTGCTTTGGCCTCCACACTTCACATTCTGGTTGAGGCCAAAAACCCATTGTCACATATTCTGGTTAGATATATCTTGCACTCCTCCCTTATTGGACAATAAATCCCATTCGAGATCTGCTAGCTCCATCTCACTATAATATATAAGGCATTTAACCCAATACCGCCGGGCAGGTGTCATGACATACACGACACAGGAGTTTTGGCCTGACAATGGGCGTCATGACATACATGATGTTAGGGGATATTGGATCCCTGTGTTATTTTATTGTGCTATGAGTAATGAGTGAGTGACAATTGTAGTCATAATTACTATAATTGCCATAGTATTAAGCAAAATGGGTTTCACTTAAAATCCAAAACCTAGATGGCACCATTTTCTCCTTGCACCAGCAGGAGAGAGAACCTTGAATGACACCCATCCACGGTCTTTAGCAAGCACCATCTTTATAGAGAAATGGCACACAGCAAGTAGCCGACCTCCTGCTCTAAAGTACTGTCAATGAAGGATATGCAGGCAGAATGACAAGAGGAAGGTGACTCAAGCAGTGCCCAATCTCTGCAATGTACCCCTGTGCCAATAGGGATGCCTTTTACTGTGGCACTCGCAGTCATAAGCACAAGCTTCTTTCCTCTTCCCTACCTCTTTATGTTATCTTCATTGTGGATGGTTATATGTTTCATATTCATTTGTGATAATACACAAATGCAAAAAAAATAAAGTTGCTTACTGCCCTCCCATAAAACAGCAATACTTTAATCACACTGAATATAAAGAAAATAATAAGCTTATATGGACCCCATACTACAATATTTGTCAACTGCCCCATTGATAGTACCTGTCATATGACACACATAAGTCTCTTAAACATAAAACACAAAAACATGACAAACACAAAAATGGCACTAGTTTTACAATGAGTGACTAAAAGAGAATGGGAAAAGTCAAGATATGTTGCATGAAGTTGCCTCGCCTTAAAATGAAACCTATCCTGGAGATTGGGAAAGCAAATCTATCTCTGTCTGCAATGAGTTAATTAAACATACAAGAATTGTTTTTTTTCTGATAAATGGCTCTTTTCCAAACAAGTGCATATCAAGTAGAAAAAAATGCATAAGTCAGCTGTTTATCTGCAAATGATGTAGGTTGAAGGAGCAATCATATGTATCATATTTCTATAGAAGAACTCCATTTTCTCAATTTGTGCTGGAAATAACATTGAGGAAAAAGTCAAGAATTTCATGTATTTATCAATTTCATATATTGTTTTGTCATGAAGTAGAACTATACCCCACAATTTACCACTTCAGTTTTGGCAACACAGAGCATGGTACTGATTGTGTATTTGATAAGTTGCCAGGGAGGTCTATAAGTTCTTGTCTTGCCAGAAGAAATGTGTTGGAAAATGTTGCCTTTTGCTGGAGTGCTGATTGCCATATTTACCTATGCTCAGCACTTTTTTTTTTAATTGACACCTTAAGGTTAATCTAAAAACTGCTACATTATACTCTAAGACACTTGAACTTACTCTTGAATTAACTTAGGTTTTGCTTCAGTTAGGATATAGTATATGAGTTCTTATATAACTGCTAGAGGTTGTGAGGAAAGTGTGGCTGTTCATAAAGAAATTTACTTGGATTTTTATTCCCAAGAAAGTAGGAAATAAAAAAAACATGATATGAATCAATTAGGAGTTGAATTCAAACTCATGCTAGAAACCTGTGATTTGGGATTGATATGGGTAGTGGAAATAATTTACACAGCAATATACAGTCATTATTATATTACAATTAACCCAGTGCAGATGGGGGATAGATTTGCTTGCCCAGGCCCCAGGATGAGTTTTATTTCAGAGTGAGGCAGCTTCACGTGACATACCTTGACTTTTCCCACTTTCATTTAGTCACTCTTTGCAAAGCTATATTAATTTTTGTTTTAATTTTTGTGTTTTACTGTATTTACAGACTTTTATCTGTCATATCACAGGCTCTATCAATGCTGCAGTTGTAATATAGGGACATATGAGCTCATTATTATACTTAGTATGATAAAAGCATTGCTGTTTTATAGCAAGACAAAACAAA
>BOPN01000196.1:513073-515573 GCA_017312705.2 Penaeus japonicus
TCTAAGAGGAAAATGCTTATCTCCCACACATTGTTAAGGTAAACCTCACTTGTAGAAAACGTTAATAATTCAAGTGAAGACGCTTTCAATGTGTTCAGCCGTATGAATTAAATATAAATATAAATAGTGGTAGGCCCAACATGTACCCTCTTCATTCAACATATACAAACACACCATTTCGTTCTCTGCACAACTGATAATTCTTCAGTTACCAAAGTTAAATTGTGAATTGAGATAATTGAATTAACGGCTTAATTATTCCGTGGAACTCCAATAGCTTCGGCCATGAATTGGAAAACTATATTCACTTTTTACACTAAACGCTATTATTCTTGCATTCACTGTCAAGAAAATACTCTGCGGGTTTAATACTCGTGTTTCATTATCAACATGTGACCAGTGGTTTATACATGCACACTCAGGTAATCTTCACCACAACTTAAGCATGCAATGCAGGCATAACTACAGCCAGCTCTCATGATAAAGCCACAACTGCAGCTTCAAGCGTTATGTTATACTGCCAGGGGTAAAACACGTTACTTTAATTGAATTGTTTTATAATTACCATTGTAAACGACACATCAAATAACATTGTTGTAACCGTTACAGCTTGTTTACTTGTTTACGTTTATGCTTGTGTGTGTATATATATAGGAATTTGTTTGTGTGTTTGTGTTTGTGTTTGTGTTTGTGTTTGTGTTTGTGTTTGTGTTTGTGTTTGTGTTTGTGTTTGTGTTTGTGTTTGTGTTTGTGTTTGTGTTTGTGTTGTGTTGTGTTGTGTTGTGTTGTGTTGTGTTGTGTTGTGTTGTGTTGTGTTGTGTTGTGTTTGTTGTGTTGTGTGCATTTATATACGTAATAAAAATCAGGCCAAATGTATCGCCATCATTACTTGCTTAAAAGGTCACGCAAGGTCAAGTAAAATTCTGATCCAGACAGATGGATCTTTGCAATAAACTGTGATGACGCCATGCACGTGCTATGTACTCCCCCTCACGACGAGGACGCCAAGTGGTCGTACTTCATCTCTTTTGCGAGTCTTTTGGTTGTTCATGAAAACCCAAATGGCCAAAGTACGAACGCCAACTATGAACATAATCAATGTTTATACACTTAACTGGCAAAAGCTATGCTGAAAAAGTGATTGAAAAAAAAAACATTATACACAAAGAAGGTGACGTCACCTTTCAGTAAACCTGTTTATCAAATAATTGACTTTTTGACATGTAGGGAACTGATGCTGAGGAGTGCTTAAACGACTTGTTTTCTGCCATGAGAAAGGACTGTTGCTGAAGTTGCTAAGCGGCGATAAATGGCTAAAGGACCTGGTCTCCAAGGCACGGTTGAGGTCATTGAGTCGTTGTCCAAATATCTTCAAGGAAAATAGGGTGTCTTTTTATCTGTTAATGGTAAAACTAAATAGAATAGCGCATACAAGATGAACAAACGTAATGCCGCATCGACACAGTGAGGTTAAGTTGGTTTGGTGCCGCTCTCTCGCTCTCTCGCTCTCTCTCTCTCTCTCTCTCTCTCTCTCTCTCTCTCTCTCTCTCTCTCTCTCTCTCTCTCTCTCTCTCTCTCTCTCTCTCTCTGTTTGAATCTTTGTCAGGAAGAAGAGTTACACAAAACAGGATGTACTTCTGAAACCGACTTGAATTAGTAAATAACATAAGCGGTGTACAATCAGGGAGGAAAAAAAAACATTGTGTAACTGGCAGCGTCTATCTCACTAAAGGCTCATATATGTTGCTAGTGCAGAGCAGTGGGTCTCCTGAGGTATTGAAAGGGGCGGGTCCAAGAGCAATGACAAACATTTCAAGAGGTTCTAATATAAAATGTATCATTACTCCAGATAAGGTTAAGAAAGATAGACATTGAACCTAACACAGCGTCAACAAAGCAGTTTCCATCACCACAAGCAAATTCTGAAAACAGTTAGTTATTGTTGATTAGGCAGACCTCTGAAATACCCAATTAATTGGGAATATTAATCGCCGTAAAAGGGGTCCTCGGAGGTGAAAAGGTAGGGAACCACTGGAGGAGTGCCAATGTGCCGAGCATCTGAGACGCCCACCGCTTCAAGGTCCATCACGCCATTCTCTTCCCGAACGCAACACATGTTCGGATACGAGCGCTGTCGTGACCTGGGAAGAGCCTTGGCACAGTAACCAGGAACACGAACCGATGTCCCATGATGTTTCCAAGCATATTCTTATCTAGGCCGGTATATTATTAATTCATGCTGTTTGCGCTGTCGATATGCACAGGCTAAGCGTGGCTCCAATTATACTGCCACTATGGCATGCGTGACACACGAACTGAAGTGATATCACGTAAAAGGTGATTTTCTCCCCTGTTAGTGTGTTATAATCACGGCAGAGTGGGAATATAGATGAAGACCATAGGAGCGCAGGATGTTTATACAACCAATTAAGTCTAACTAACAATATAACTAGTATCAATATTGTAATCAAATCAAGTGTCTTGCATCGAAATTGGGCGT
>BOPN01000196.1:538073-540573 GCA_017312705.2 Penaeus japonicus
TCACGCTGCCTGGCGTGTCACACTTATCTGCTTATTATCGAGTTTGTTTGTTTTTGTTTGTTTGTTTGTTTTTTTGTCTCCCTCTTTTTTCTATTTTCCTTTCTCACTTTTTTTTCCTTCTTTCTTTTTCCCTCTCCACCTTTATCCCACCATGTTTTCTATTTCTTATCCTGTCTGTCTTGCGCTTCCCTTTGCCACGAGTCTGTTATTGATATTCCATGTGATTAATGTCATTGGCAATAAGGCGATTATTATAATCATACCTATTATCCTAATAAGTAAGAGAGAAAAAAGGATAATCGGTATTACTCTAATACTTTGATGATGATGTTGGTCGGTGTCTAACGGCAGCGCCCTTTTAAAGTACAGTTTTGTTTTATTTTCATGAGAACTCTTTTGGCCAGTAATTATGACCATTTCTTGTCTTCGTTTGCACCTTGAGATGATTAGCTTGCATGGTGGAACATTTAGTACTAAACAAACATTAATTAAATGGCTTTCGTCGTTTGTGAAATCTTTGGGGAATAACCTGTGAGTAATCCTCTTTGTCTTTCTCTCTTCCTCTCTCTCTCTCTTTCTTTCTCTCGTCTTCTCTTTCTTTGTCTTTCTCTCTCCTTCTCTCTCTTTCTTTGTCTTTCTCTCTCCTTCTCTCTCTTTCTTTGTCTTTCTCTCTTCCTCCCTTTCTCCCCTTTTCTCCCTTTTTCGCTCTTTCTCCCTTTTTCTCCCTTTTTCGGAGTAAGGTAGTGAGTGAATACCAGAGAAGTATGCGTGTAGCCTTGCTTTTGTAAGTGCAATGATATAATTCAACATAGTTTTGTAGCCTCGCCTATGCAATCATAAAACGTATGCAATGACCTTTCTGGTCGCCTTAAAAATGGGTTCCCTGATCACTCATGTCGAAAAAAATAAGAAAAGGAAAACGAAAAGAAAATATGATAGTACACCATTTTTTTTTTAGAAGAATTCGAATTTTTGTCGTTTTCTTTAGTTCTCGTTTGTCGCCCACTCTCCGCCCTCTCTCATTCTTATCTTCTATTGTCCTTATATCCTCGCGGTCTTCTTACCTCTTTGCCCTTCTTTATACTCCTCATTCTGTTCTCTTGCCTCTTATGCCCGTCTGTCTGTCTGTCTGTCTGTCTGTCTGTCTGTCTGTCTGTCTGTCTGTCTGTCTGTCTGTATCCCTCTCTACCTCTTTCTCTCCCTTTCTTACACCTTTTTCCCTTCTCCTTCTCTCTCCATCTCTTTCTATTCCTATCCCACTCACTCTCGTCCCCATCACATCTGCAATACAATACCGTTTATTTCCCCCATCCCCTCCGCAGCCACGGGACACTGTAACGGACCTCCTGTTTCATGACATGGAGTGTGATGAGCAGGACCTTTCGCTGTAACTGACACCATAAAACAATCCCTTTCCCTAATCCTTTTCCCTAATCCCCCACGAGGTCAAGTCCTCTATCTGACCCTCACCAACTACATCCCCTGGATTCCCTGATGAAAGAGATAACAGATATAATTACAGTTAAAATTACCAAGAAAAGACTAACTACATGGCAACACTCTACACACCCATACTTAACGGACATAAAAAAATAAAATAAAATAAAATAAAAAACTTATCTCGACAGAAAAATACCAGATTAACCTTCATGAAAGGAATTACAAAATTCATAAACAGATTATATCGTATCATAAAAAAAGATAAAAAACAAGAATATCACCAAAACCTTTTGCTCTGAATGTCATGACTGTCAAACTGCTGTCATAACACAATAACCGGATGCATGAGGCGTAATTGACACCATGAGACACAGCTGCCGGTCGAGAAGCGCCGTTGTTGAGGCTCATTTATAGAGCTATGTGGTGACTTCATAGTGGTATGTGGTTCGGATGTGGCTTCATGATGTTTTGTGGTGGTTTCATTGTGATATGTGGTGACTTCATGGTGGTATGTGGTTCGGATGTGGCTTCGGGATGTTATGTGGTGGTTTCATTGTGATATGTGGTGACTTCATGATGATATGTGGTGACTTCATAGTGATATGTGGTGACTTCATAGTGATATGTGGTGACTTCATAGTGGTATGTGGTTCAGATGTGGCTTCATGTTATGTGGTGGTTTCATTTTGATATGTGGTGACTTCATGGTGGTATGTGGCTACGTGATGTTACGCGCTTGTTTCATTGTAGTATGTCATATTTTCATGGTGGCATGTGATCACGGTATGATTTCATAGGAATATGATGCTACCATAGTACTGATTAATAGTTTTGTAGTGTTATGTAGTGGAGTCATAGTGTTATGCGGTGGCGTCATACTGTTATGTGGTTCAAAAGCAGCTTTCTAGGTTTATGTGGTGGTGGCTTTCTAGTCTTATTTGGTGACTTCACAGTCTTAAATAATGATGTTTTGTGGTTCGAACGGATTTGATTACCTAGTTTCATGTGGCAAATTCCTATGCGGTGACCGTAGTGCTATGTGGCTCGGACGTGGGTTTCC
>BOPN01000196.1:548073-558291 GCA_017312705.2 Penaeus japonicus
TGATCTAAATCTATCTAAGCTCTTGTGTACCTTTGATACATCTGTAAATGAGACAACAGAACCAGTTTAATGCTTCCCGACTGGTAAATGCCATAGCTATAATGACCAAAAGCTTTATCTCCATACATACACTTAATGGAACACTCACACAAATGCCATGGCGGTCATACGTCGGTAAATGTAAGATCTATTAACATGAGATGTATGTATAATAGACATCTCGAATAACGCCCAGGGTTTATGCAAAAGACTGAGAAAAAGGAAAAGCAGACAACCGCATTTTCGCACAGACTGCACACGCTGCTGCTGCGAGTGAGAGCACGTGGCATGGCGAGGAATCTATATATTCAATAATATCCCCCAAAAAAGGAAAGACAATTCAAATTTAAAACCCGCGATAGATCAAGGAGGCTTGCAGGCACATGGAAGCTGCCAAACGAGACAAAAATCAAGACACAAAGACGAGAAGAAATAAATCCTGAAATGTTGACAATAGGCGCTTTGTAAAACGTAAGACACAGCATATCGCACTGAACCCAAAAGACAAACGTTGATATATTTATAGCGGTATACTTATTTTCTCTGACCTACCATAGAAGGGAGTGAGTAAGTGGAGTGAGTGAGCGAGTGAGTGAGCGAGCGAGTGAGTGAGTGAGCGAGTGAGTGAGTGAGCGAGTTAGGGAGGGAGTGAGTGAGAGAGACAGAGAGAGAGAGAGAGATAGAGATAGAGATAGAGGTAGAGATAGAGATAGAGATAGATAGATGGATAGAAAGATATATAGAGAGAGAGCACAAGAAAACACACCCCTATAGCGAAGAGTTCTTAACATTGCTCGTCTTGACCCCACCTTGCTTGGCATAAACCGAAGGCATAAGCAGCGGCGAAGGAAGAAATAACGGCGTAGGAGACGAATGAAAGAACCAAGATAAGATTAGGAAGCGTCGGCATAATCCAGCATAACACATCGCAACGTCGATATCTCCACCGGGGCACCAGGGGTCGATGAAAATAAATTCTCAGAGAAAAACAGCCGGACATAAATCGAAATTTCCGTTCGTGAGGGAGACCCGCCATTTCATCTCTTCTTAACGATGCATCTGTATTCTTTAGCATGTTGGTTCTGTTTCCTTTTTGGATCTCACGTCACATGATGATGATGACGGTGATCACAATGATAATGACAATAACAAGGCCTTAACGACAATAATAATAATAATAATAATAATAATAATAATAATAATAATAATAACACAGATACTAATTACAGCAGCAATAAGAATAACAGTAAAACAGGGTTGATAATGATATCACTGACTTACGGTAATTTGTCACAAGGAATATGGGTTATAATTCTGAACAGATAAATTATTTGCCATGCTGGACTTGATGATGATTATCCGTAAAATTACCCTAAACCAGATTTATAACAATATTAACCTGTATTACTAATAATAGCGTTTTTGACATCACCTTCATTGCCATTGGTAATCTCTTTAATAAAGGTTCTTGTTACTCTCATTATTGCCATTATATTGGTGTCATTGTTATTGTCCCTGTTTTCATTCTATCATTCTTTCCTATATTTTCATAAATATCATTATCAACACTACACACTATAATTGTTATTCTTGTCACTATAATTATTATCATTACCCTTAACATTATCATTTTTACAAGCACCATAATATTAATGTCCATTATCATTATTGTTGTTACTATTATCCTCATTATAACCAACTATAATCATAACTATCTATTGTTATTGTGATTATAGTATATTTTTTATAGGAGTCGAATCGCTGCCAGTATGATCATGACTATTACGATTATCACCCTTATGATTATGATGATGGTAACTATCATAATTATCATTATTAGTAGTATCATCATAATCATCAATATCATCATCATTATCACTATTATCGTTGCCATTAATGTTAGTATTATTATATCATTATCATTATCATATTCATTATCATTATCATTATTAGTAGCAGTATTAGCATTATCATTACTCGTAATAGCATTGTCAATATCATTCTTATCATCAATTACCATGACCATTACCATTAATATCACTACTGTTACTGTTAATACCATCCTTCTCTTTATCATTTTAATCATTATCAGTTGGCCTATTTCTTATTTTTTGTGGCTAACATAAAAACAAAAAATGCACATAATCGTAATTAGTTACTATAACCGCTGTACCATTGTCATCTGTATTGCAACAAGCGATGGCGACTACTATATTCATTCTAAATTACTTTTACTATCATAATAAATATTATCACTATCATTTCTATCGTAACGAACCTGATACTAATTATGAATGTTGATGTTGTTGTCATATCTTGTAATATTAGGATCAGTATCACAACGCCATTAATAACATAAAGACACGGTGTAGTGCGTTTGCATCGCCAAAAAGGTGCTAAAGTTTTATTCCTCTCCGGAAGTTTCTCGCATCCTCTCCCACTCCCTCCCTCCTACATTCCCTCCACCTTTCTATTGCCCTCCTTCCTCCCTCCCAGCTTTCCTGATTCAATCCCATTTCCCTTCTCCCTTCTCATTTTCCTCTTCCCTCTTCCCTCCCACTTCCCTTCTCCCCACTCCACTTTCTCTTCCCCTCTTTCCTCCATCCCACCTTTCGTTATTCCTTCCCACGTCCCCTCTCCCCTTCTCTCTTTTCCACCCTTCTTTCTCCACCCCCACTCCCACCCCTATCCAACACACACAGAAGGCCTCTCTCCTCCTTTCCCTTCTTAACCGCTCCCTACCGCCCTTCGCCCCCCTCCCCCTCCCTTCCCTCACCCCTGTCCCACACACAAGGCCTCTGCGCTCATGACCTAGCTTATGGGCCGATAATCAATGTCGGACGCGGGTACTCGACTGTGTCACGCATATGCACGGGTCTTCCTCTCTGTCCCACTGGGGGAATTACCTTCAATGACCTATTCCCCACGCTGGCTGACACGACATCCACCCCCTCCCTCTCTCTCTTTTTCTCTTTCTCCCTCCCTCTCTCTCTCTCTCTCTCTCTCTCTCTCTCTCTCTCTTCTCTCTCTCTCTCTCTCTCTCTCTCTCTCTCTCTCCCTATCTCCCTATCTCCCTATCTCCCTATCTCCCTATCTCCCTATCTCCCTATCTCCCTATCTCTCTATCTCTCTATCTCTCTATCTCTCTATCTCGCTATCTCGCTATCTCGCTATCTCGCTATCTCTCTATCTCTCTATCTCTCTATCTCTCTATCTCTCTATCTCTCTATCTCTCTATCTCTCTATCTCTCTATCTCTCTATCTCTCTCTCAATCTCTCAATCTCTCAATCTCTCAATCTCTCAATCTCTCAATCTCTCAATCTCTCAATCTCTCAATCTCTCAATCTCTCAATCTCTCAATCTCTCAATCTCTCTATCTCTCTATCTCTCTATCTATCTCTATCTATCTCTATCTCTATCTCTATCTCTATCTCTATCTCTATCTCTATCTCTATCTCTATCTCTCTCTCTCTCTATATATATATATATATCTCTCTCTCTCTCTCTCTCTCTATATATATATATATATTTCTATCTATCTCTATCTCTCTATCTATCTCTCTATCTATCTCTCTATCTATATTTCTCTATCTCTTTCTATCTCTTTCTATCTCTTTTTCACGTGTTCCGTTATTTGTTTTTCTATAATAAGATTTTTCTGTTCCCCCTCTCTCCCTCTTTTCTCTTTTTTCCCTTCTTTATCGATAACCCTATACGCATATGCTTCCCCCTTATCTTGTCATTCAACATTACGGCGCTGCAACGCTCCCCTTATTATGATGATGGTAATCTGATCATGAAAATCGGATTATCGAAGGGGGGGGGCGTATAAGGGTAGGCGGCGGGGGAGAGGGAAAGAGGAGGAGGGGAGGGGAGGGGAGAGGGGCGTGGGAAACAGGTATGGGCGTGGGAGAAGGAAGGGGGGGGGAGGGAAAGATGAAGGAAGAGTAATTAAGAGAGTAGTTGTATTGGAAAGGGATGGAGAAAGAGGTCATCTGTGATATGAGAGATTGAGAGAGAGAGAGAGAGAGAGAGAGAGAGAGAGAGAGAGAGAGAGAGAGAGAGAGAGAGAGAGAGAGAGAGAGAGAGAGAGAGAGAGAGAGAGAGAGAGAGAGAGAGAGAGAGAGAGAGAGAGAGAGAGAGAGAGAGAGAGAGAGAGAGAGAGAGAGAGAGAGAGAGAGAGTAATAGAGAGAGAGAGTAATAGAGAGAGAGAGTAATAGAGGAAGAGAGTAATAGAGAAAGAGAGTAATAGAGAGAGAGAGAGTAAGAGAGAAGGAGTAAGAAAGAGTAAGTAAGAAAGAGTAAGAGAGAGGAAGTAAGAAAGAGTAAGAGAGAGGATGTAAGAAAGAGTAAGAGAGAGAGAGCGAGAGATAGAGAGATAGAGATAGAGAGAGAGAGATAGAGAGATAGAGAGAGAGAGACAGATAGATAGATGATAGACAGAGAGATAGATAGATAGAGAAAAAGAAAAGTAAAGAGAAGAACAACGAGAATGCAAAACAAAGAGAAAAACAACGAGAAATAAGAGGAGAAACGCAGACGGAGAGGGAACTACAGAGAAGGAAGCGAGGAGGCCGTGACCGCTGTAGGGAATGACCAAGCATTCCCGAGTGTCCTTGGACGGGGCTGGAAGGCGTGACTGAGATTCCACGGCGCGCGGCCGAAGCTCCCTTTCCTCAGGGGATAAAACTGGCTTGGTCATCAGAGAAAAGCCGCTTCGTCCTTTGAGCCGTTGAGATATATATATATATATATGTATATATATATATATATATATACATATATATATATATATATATATATATATATATATATATATATATATATATATATATATATATATATGTATATATGTATGTATATATGTATGTATGTATGTATGTATGTATGTATGTATATATGTATATATGTATATATGTATATATGTATATATGTATATATGTATATGTATATGTATATGTATATATATATATATATGTATATATATATATATATATATATATATATATATATATATATATATATATATATATATATGAAAGTGTCCATGAAGAAACGAAACCGTTAATAAAAAAAGAAACAATAAATTAAGCTGTAAATGTAGAAGTGAAATCTGCAACCGAGCAAGGCACGGACACAGATCCGGGAGCAACACGACGTGGCTCAACGGTAAACAAACCGCGTTCCCAAGCATGAAACTCTGCAATGAGACAAAGTAGCACAGGAAACTGAAATCAATCAAATATGTCAAACTCTCCATTCATCCTCATTAGTTATCCGGCTACAAACTAATAAATAAAATAATAAATAGACTAAAAGTCTCATATTAACAACAGATGAAGATTATAATCATAAAGCAGGAGTAAAGAAATACTGTATAAGCTTAATAAACAAGAAGGAAGAAATATCAGACTGACTTTCATCGAAATCAAAGAGAGCAGAAGCCACGCCAAATTCCCCAAAGACAGACAGATGAGACACAGTGACAGACACGTAAGACTGAGTGACAGACACCTGAAGCGACACCGCGCGCCCGCGAATGGACTCAAGCACGCACCATTCTCGTCATAAAGGGATCATCTGCCCAGCATGTGAAATCCTCAAAGACGCTGTGACTGCTTCACGCCATGCGCTGATTTTCCCGCAGGTCAGGTCAGGTCAAAGGTTCGCACCCTCTTAGGACAAGGTCAGTGGTTGGCACCCTCCAGGAACTAGGTCAGGGTCAAAATTTTGAGACTTGACCAGATACGAGGTCAAGGTGAAAGGATAAGTACCAGGTAGGGATCTCATATATTTGCATACAAAGCTGAACTCGAGATATAACTTTTGGCAGAGTCGCCAGTTGTCGGCAATTGGATCGCCGCGTTTCACACACACGTACGGGTATACATACTGATGCACATGCATATACATATATATTTTTATCTATCTGTACACATATTGATCTATCTCAGAAGAGAGAGGGAGAATGCCAATGGAATCAAAAGTTCGAATGTGGCGTCATGCTGAAGCTCCGCCCACTTCGTGATGTCACAATCATTGAGTCTTTCTGGACTAAGTGAGATGATAAGGTTTATCAGAGCAGTTATGGTACCTGTATTACTGAAAATAATGTTTTATATATGTAGATATGTATATGTAGTAAGTATATAAATATATATATATACATATATATACATATATATATATATATATACATATATATATATATATATATATATATATATATGTATGTGTGTTCGTGTTCGTGTGCGTGTGCGTGTGCGTGTGCGTGTGCGTGTGCGTGTGTATTCAAAGCATTCAAATACCCAAACATCGTTCGAACGGCAACGCTAACATTAATTACTGTGCTCTTATCAGAGCTTAAAAAGCTGTCCAAAGGTTCTTTGTTTTCCGTTATTATCATTAATCAGACTGACACTAGCGAAGGGGCGTGGAAGGAAGCCATCAAAGTAATGTGCTGAAATCTCCTGATAGTAAAGCTAGGTTTAGGCGAGATTTAGATTTTTATATCTAGATGGTGTGGCGTTATAGTTGAATAGTTAACAAGGTCTTTCTACGCCGATCCGATCCTTAAGACCACTTGTATATCATATACTTTATAACATAAAACACACACACACACATATCAATAATACTAATTAATGCTAATACCAATCAAAGTTACCACTCTCACTTCCACTCGCACTCCGTCGCACAAACTCCCTCACAGTTACTCTCTACATCTTTAAAAATGCGATAATGCAGATTGGTAAAAAAAACATCCGTTATACCTTATAGGCCTAAAACATTTAGACAACGAAGTTACAAACATAAATATGGGCCGAGCCAAACGATTTCTTAAAATAACTTTGACATCTGGCGGGAAGGAGGAGAGATGGAGGTGGAGGAGAAGGAGCAGCAGCCGTAGGAACAGGTGAAGGTGAAGAAAGAGGGGGAGAAGGAAGGAAGAGAAGAAAGGTGAGGAAACGCGAGAAGGAGGGGGTAGGATAAAGGATATGAAGCAGGAGGAAGGAAGTAGGAGGAATGAGGTGGTAGAGGAGGTGGGGAAGGAGGAGGGGAAGGAGAAGAAGGAAGAGAGGGAAAGGAAGAGAAGGAGAAGAAAGAGGAGGAATAGAAGGAGGAGGAGGAGGAAGTGGAGAAAAAAGGAGGGAGTAAGAGAAAAGGAGCGAGGGGAGGAGCGGAGAGGTCCACCGTGACGTCCGTAAATACCGGCCCAGCGCCCTCTTCTCTGCAGACGTCCCGACCCAGTCGATTTCTCGCACGGGAATTGGCGGAAAAGGGCGAGGCGATGGTGATGATGATGATGATGATGATGATGATGATGATGATGATGATGATGATGATGATTTTGATATTAATGATAATAATGATGATGATGATTTTGATATTGATGATAATAATGATGATGATGATGATGATGATGATTTTGATATTAATGATAATAATGATGATGATGATAACTGTTCCCAAACAACAAGTATTTAATGGCATAACCCTTGGAGGAAAGGAGGAGGCTGGCTACTTAAACTAACGTTTGGTCTTTCTTCTTTTCTTTTATCTTCTTACGTTTTATATCTATATGCATATAATTTGCATGCGTCAGAACCACCTGAGTAATATATATCCACGAAACAGACATTATCACAAAAGCTCTATTTTTTCCTTTCAATTTTTCTAACCAAATTCTTTTCCTTCCTTTTCCTTTCATGTGAGATATGAAGACTTACATAATCTGATAACGGCCCGAAGGTTCAACGAGCATTGGACTTTCACAGGTAAGTATGTGTTAAGATTTTTTTTTACATTTATATTTTTTATCACACTTACGAAAGCAAGTTTGGCTTACATGCTTTATTTGCTTTCCCACTTTTTGCTCGTGTTACCTCACAGACGAGCCTAGCCTTCGAGATAGTGAGGTCATTAACGTTCTGAAATTATCATAAAATATGATTTTATATAAAGGTCTAAGTTCTTTTTTTTCGTTTTTCTTTAAAATATTTTTGGTATATGATAGATACACTTTAAAGTATTTAATCCATGATATTTTTTAGGTTTAAGTGAGATTGAATAACATAACAATACAATAAATGTAATTAACTCTAATTATATTCCGTTGCGATGTTTCCATTTTGCTACATTTACCACAGTGAACTTTGCACATGATCGTTTCACGCTAAAAAGTATTTCTGAGTATGTAAATGACACACCTTATAGTACGACATAAAACTCGCCTTCCCTCGACCAGACAGAGATACGAGAACTGATAAAACTTGAAGCTGATATAACGGTAAGATTAAAGATTGAAGTTCGCGCAGAGTTCGTTCGCTTGGATTGATTTTGAAGGTTTCATAATGACGACATCAATTATGGAGGAGGCTTATGAAAATGCTAATGCTAATGCTAATTCTAATTCTAATACTAATGCTAATGCTAATAATAATGACAATAATGATTACCACGACCCTAAATTCCTTGTCAGAATATAGCACGTGCATTTTAGGGCATTTTTTCCTTCTTAAGTTGTCTTTTTGCTCCTATTTTATAAATTATCATATTACTAAGATGTATGCCTCTGACGTCACCGAGGCAATGTTTACTATTTTTTTAAACAATAAAGAGAGACGGTCAGACAGTCAACGAAGGTGTTTCGTTTACCGAGTACTCCGGAGTAGTTAACCGGCTGTGTCGCCATTTTGGATTATCTGTTTTGAGCCAAGGAAGTGAACAACGGTGGACACGATCACGAAGATAAGAGCTAAGTACTGAAGTGCCTGGCATTCTTTGCTTAGGAGCTGGACGTGATCTAAAAGAACATTTTTATTAAATCATCTGATCAGACCTTTTTATTGAACCTGGCTGGGATTCCTTTTACTTAATATTTTTTTATTATACTTCGTGGTAGGGAGTCTGGGTGTTTTTATTTCATTTTAGTTCACCAGACTTTTGTTTTTCTTTTCTGCCGTTTTTGGTTTTTAAGTTTTAACTCGTAACTTGAATTAACAGGGGTTAACCAGGCCCTTAGCGCTTGTGTCCCTGCCAGCATCAAGGGAGGGCAAAAACATTTACACTTTGACCTCACACTACAATAATAACCATGATAATAACGATAACAACAATGAAAATAGTGATAATAATGATGACGATGATAATGATAATAATGATTACGATGATAATGATAATAATGATGACGATGATAATAATAATAATGATGACGATGATAATGATAATAATGATGACGATGATAATGATAATAATGATGACGATGATAATGATAATAATAATGATGACAGTAATAATGATGATAATACTGACAATAATAATGATAATGATAATAACAATAATAATGATAATAATAATGATGACAATAATAATGATAATGATAATAATGACAATAATAATTATAATGACAACAGTAACAACAATACTGATCATGTTGATAACGACAATGATGATGATAGTAATAAAATCAAGAATAACATCATTAAGTATGATAATGATAATAATAATAATAATAATGAAAATAGTGGTAGTAATGATAACAATCATTATTATTACAATGATGATGTTGATAATGATACCAGGAAGAAAAAAGTAACGACGATGATAAAAATCATGATGAAAATAATAATATCAGTGATAATGATAATGATGTCAATAATGATGATAGTAGTGATAATGGTCATGATGATAATTATAGCAACAATGATAACAATAATTTTATTATGATGCTGATAATGATAACAACCATGATAGTAAAAACTAATCATTCTAATCATGATGATAATGATAACAATGAAAATAGTGATATTTATGATGACGATGATTATGATAGTGATGATAATAGCGATAATAATTATGATAACAGTGATAATAAAGATAATACTGATTATGCTGATAACGACAATGAGGATGAAGCGATGTAAATTAGAAAAGCGTCATTATGGAAGATAATAATAATCATAGTTTAAATAATGATAACAATGATAATGTTCATTGTAATAATAATGATGACAGCAAAAACAGCAACAGCAATACTGATAAAAACAACGGTAATAACGATGGTAAAAAGGAAAAATGTTATTAATAACATTATGAAAGATGATGATGATAATAATAATAAATATAATGACAATTATAAGGATAAAGACAATGATAATAGTAATAGTTATGCTTA
>BOPN01000196.1:558391-595891 GCA_017312705.2 Penaeus japonicus
TGTATATATATATATATATATATATATATATATATATATATATAGATATAGATATAGATATATAGATATAGATATATAGCTGGAGGAAGGTATGATCGATAAACTGTGAATAAGGAAAATTAGATGAGAGGTTTATGTTGAGAATGGATGTTAGTAGGTCACAGTGTTTGAATTATTGGTTTTGTGAAATTCATGGGCATTATCATGGGATGCTTGACTGCATTTAAGTAAAAACACTAGCATAATATTTTTTGGGTTAATTATTTATTTAAGTACTTTGCAAGGCCTTTTCTCTTATTAGGCTTTTTTTATTAATTCACAGTTGATATTACTCTTACAGTGTAGAGCTTTATTCTCTAGATATTGAGAAATTAATTTTCTTTACAGAGTGGTTGCTTGGAGACGAGCAAATAAAGTTGGTGTTAATCTTCTAGTTACTCCTCATTCTGGTGCTAAGAGGGCCATGGTTGGCTTTGTACTTCGGTATGAATACACCAACACTGTTGCAACTGCAACTGAGTCACGAACTGTCACACTGAACATTCCTGTCATGGTAGATGTAGGCCCAGTGTCAGAATAGACTTGACTGTAAAGTTGCGTTATATATATGAATTGTAAAAGGGCCTTTAGCTTTTGTATCATGTCATTATTATTGTTGTATAACAAGCAAATGCTTCAATGCTTATATGAAATAAAAAAGAATCTGCAGTTGTTTAGACACAGGCTATTCCTCTTTGTTTATCATGAAGACTTAGCTATGTAAAAAATTAGAAGAGTGCTACAAAATGTCATATGGCCTTTTAGTCTGTAACTCAGCATACCCATATTTTACCATGTGAATGAATTTCCACTAGTACAGTGATTCTGTTCAGCATTATTCAATATTATTTCTTTCAAACTTTGTAATTGGCTTTACTTAATATTAGTAAATAAAAATTAATGATATTAGATTATGTGTTCTTACTAAAAAAAATATGCAAGTTTTGGAGATAGAAGGAAATGGAGTGTTATTTTAGTCACTTTTTGTGACAACTTCAAAAGTTCTTTATCCAGAAGTTGTCAGTTTGAAATCCAGCTATGATATTTATCCAAGCATTCTGTTTGACATAATTAATTGGAAATACGAAAAATTACTTTTACTGCACTGTCAGATCAAGTATTTATAATTTTGGAAGTGTGGACCATGTGAAAATAGAAGCATTATAGTTTTCATGATTACCTGATTAAAACTCTTTCACTGGGCAGTATCCCACAATCAAGTTAGTGTGCTTTGTGCCTTATTTCTAATTTGAATAATCATTAGTTTTTGTTATTACTGTCCACAAACATCACAAAAAAAAATGTGGGCACTTGGTGTGCCTTAGACTAATGAAGAAGAGAAAGTTAGTGATTTGGGCTTTAGGACTATGATGTTAACTGCTTGAAATGAAGGTAATATATCTTCACTGAAATTTACGGTATCTTAAAAGAAAGTCACTGCAGCTGTAGCACAAGGCAAAGAGACTTTTCAGTTAGCATAATTTGTTTGTTTTGCTTCTCAGTTTGCACTGCGAATATATAGTATATAAAAATACATTAGAAAGGCCTTTTTAATAGTGAAATAGTTAAACCTGAAACAAGTTATTTCATTAACTTTTTTTTATTACATTCAAGATATAACCACAGCATTGATCTTGAATTAATTTCTTGCATATTCATACTGATGCAAGGTTATTTCACCTAACATTTTCTCAATATCTTGATAATAGTTCTCTTGTTGTGTTTGTAGGTGTATGTTGTTTTATATTCTCAGTTACGTCAGTTTTTATTTGTGGTGAAAATATGAAATATGTATTTAAACTGTATACCAAAACTATTTATTTCTTTATCAATTGATGAATCCAGACATCTTTATTTATCAACATTTCTTGGGCAGCTTTAATGGTATAGCATCCATATATTTTGACTGCAGATATTTATTTGCAATCAAAAAAACATATGTATCAATTATAAGATAATAAACCAAATAAAAAGTTGTTGAAGTAGTTTTTCAATCAAAGTTTACCAGTTACTTAATTTTTCTTCTTGTAATGGGTTTGATTTATTTTTGTTGTTAAGGGAATGGTTTCCCTGTAAAATGCCCGTAAATAAGACTTATGCCTAGTTTACATCCTTTAGGCCTGCACTCTCTACCATAAGCTTAGGAGGATTTTGAAAGAGTTTTACCCAGTTGGTTTACTTTTTTTTTTCAGGAAGGGTAAAATCAATAAACTCGCCATAAAAAATACATCTTACAGATCTTCATGATGATATTATTACAAATTCTTAAAGACTTTTAAGTAATTAAAAAAAGAAAAAAAAGTGGGAAATATAGTTAATAGAGTAAACATTAACCCATTCCCGACAGGGGAATTCTAGCCTTGAATGTGCAAATGCCGGGGCGTTCGAATTATTAGGCCTAAATCAATTGAATGGCTGGCACAATACTGTGCCGCCCGGCAACTGGGCTTTTGAATGCGCGGTACACATGCTGTACCACCCGTCCTGTGTGGGTTAAAAGCAAATGTTTCTCCTGTTTAAAGTGTATTGAGTTGGCTTATGCACAGGTAAGGTGTATAAAATTGTTATATGAGGAGAGGATAAAATAAATAAAACTGCCTAAAAATGATTGCATCTTATAGATTTTCTTCAACACCCCAAAAATGGGGAAAAAAGCCATTACTTACCATAGATATAAGTTTTAACCAACGAAGACAGGAATGGCCTCATTACATTCTGAAAGCTAATGGTCAGTATGTATTCGTAACTCTTTCTTTGATTTTTGCTCATAAAAGAGAAATATGAGTTTTCTTTTTTTAACAAAGATGCATAACATTGGTAAGTTATAGTATAGGAGACACATCTTGCCCACTGTGTTTCTTAACCCATTGTGGATGGGTGTCATGACATACACAATGCAAGAGCTTTGGCCTGACGATGGGCGTCATGACGTACATGATGTTTGGTGATTTTGGATCACTGTGCTATTTTATTGTGCTATGAGTAAGTAGTGAGTGATGATGGCAATTGCAGACATAATTACTATAATTACCGTAATGATAAGCAAACCTAACATCCAAAACCTAGATGGCACCACTTTCTTCTAGCACCAGCAGGAGAGAGAGCCTTGAATGGCACCCATCTTTAGAGAGCGATAGCACACAGCAAGTTAATATCCTCTTCCTCTAAAATACTGCCAATGAATGATATGAAGGCAGAATGAGAAGAGGAATGCCTCTCAAACCATACCAGTGTCTAAAATTGTGCTTTTGTGCCAATATGGATTCCTTTTACTTTAGCACTCACAGTCAAAATCACAGGTGTCCTTCCTCTTCCCTACCTCTTCATGTTATCTTCATTGTAGGTGGTTATATGTTTTGTATTTGTTCATAACAGCACAAAAATATGAAAAAATTAAGTTGCTTTTTGTCCTCCCATAAAACAGCAATACTTGTATCACACTGAGTATAAGAAAATAACGGATCATAATACTACAATTTTAGTCAACTTCAGCATTGATAGAGCCTGTGATATGACATATATAAGTCTCTAAACACAATAAAATACACAAAAATGGCTCTAGCTTTATATGGAGTGACTGAAAGAGAGTGGGATGATTCAAATTATGTTGCTTCAAGCTGCCTCGCTCTGAAATAAAACCCCTTCTGAAGACTGGGCAAGCGAATATATCCCCTGTTTGCAATTGGTTAACCCATTGCTGACGGGGGATATATTTGCTTGCCGTCTCCAGGATCGGTTTTATTTCAGAGTGAGTCAGCTTCACACAATATACCTTGACTTTTCCCACTCTCTCTTAGTCACTCATTATAAAGCTAGAGCCATTTTTGTGTTTTAATTTTTGTGTGTTTTACTGTATTTAAAAACTTACATCTGTCATATCACAGGCTCTATAAATACTCCACTTGACTAAAAATTGTAATTTAGGGTCCAATCAGCTCATTAGTTTCATACTCAGTGTGATAGAAGTATTGCTATTTTATAGGAGGACAAATAGCAACTTTATTTTTTTGTATTTATGTACTCTCATGTATTCATATGAAACGTAAAACCATCCACAATGAAGATAACCTGAAGAGGTAGGGAAGACTGTGAGTGTCACAGTAAAAGGCATCCCTATTGGCACAGGGGCACATTGTAGACACTGAGAATGGTTTGAGTTGCCTTCCTCTTCTCGTTCTGCCTGCACATCCTTCATCTGTGGTACTTTAGAGAGAGAGGTCTTCAACCTACTATGTGCCATCACTATAAATATAATGCTTGCTAGAGACCATGGATAGGTGCCATTCAAGGCTCTCTCTCCTAGAGGTGCTAGAAGAAAGTGGTGCCATCTAGGTTTTGGATGTTAGGTGAAACCCATTTTGCTTAATATCATGGCAATTATGATTGCAATTGTCATCATCATCATCCACTTTTGTTGTTCATTACTTATAGCACAATCAAATAACACAGTGATCCAAAATCCCCAAACGTCATGTATGTCATGATGCCTGTCATCAGGCCAGAGCTCCTGTGTCATGTATGTCATGACACCCGTGTGCAATGGGTTAATAAAGTGGGACCAATCTTGTTTCCCCAGTTTTCTAATAAAACAAAAACTAGTTGATCTAATAAACAGAATGAGCTTAGTGATTTGAAAATAGTAATCAATCTCAATAAACACTCAATTCTCAAGTTAGCTTCATTTTTTATTAGTGATGTCTTGTCCCATTGTTATTTAAATGCTTTGAACATTCTCATCAAATGCACAGCTGAACACAAAGTCACAGCAGGTGCTTGGTGAATGCTGCAATCATGTCTGATGCAGAGAACATTTATATTACAAATGATTGCAGAGGAATTGTTTTGTGGATTTTTTTTTTTTTTTTTTTTTTTTTTTAATACACCACCAGGACGGCTAGATCTCTAAATCCTCAGGTTCATATTTTGAAATGTATTTGATTGTCTATTCTGTGCTTTGATAAATGTGCTTTCTTAAATTTTATAGTGCATTAAAAAATTCTGTTACACAATTACTACTTACATTGCCAGTTATTCATAAACAATCTATATCCTATATTAGAGATGAAAAATATATATTTCTAATTGTACTGAGTACAAACATATAGAAAATAGGGTTTAAAAGTTTATGCTATTTATGTATCTCCCAAATTTGTCTCTCGTAGCAAAATGAAGGGTGAGGATTTTAAGATTTCTTTTTAAACAAAGTAGTCAAGTTGGGATGTGGAAAAATATTATCACAGGTGTAGTGCAGAGAATTCAAAATAATTTTAGACAAACAACATTAGAAGCTCCCAACATTTACACCATGTATGTTACCTGGAAAGGTATTTAGTTTGGAGGTATTTAGTTATGTAGAGGACTGCTATTTTGGCACTCTATAAAAATTGCAGTGTAAAATAGCTCCATAAACCTGGATCAATGATGACATGAAAATTAAATTGATCAATCATATATACATTTAACACAGATGTTGAACCAATCAGAAGGTCCTCCCAACAAACCTCTTTAGTATTCAGAGGAAGCATAGATAAAAAATACAGGTGAAGGTATCTGTCAATAAAATCAAATTGTAATTGAAATTTCAAGGATTAAGTATATTTTGGTGGCAAGGTAATCACACAACTCTTATTTGCTAGCAGTGACTAGGATCTTCTATTTCACATGATTCTATATATTTTATTGCACATCCAGAACTTGAACAGTCTTCAGTATCCCATCATTTTGCTCCTTAAAACTTAAAGGGAACTCAAGCACTGTATAAGAAAATACTGGATGTTTCACTTAGATTCACATACCTGCTATATGCTTGATATTATTTGAAAAGTTTTTTTCTTTATGTTATAGCAGAATCTATCTTCAAAACAGTTTTCATTTTAATTGAATATGGATACATTCGGTGACTTTTGATTATCAAAAATGGTATTAAACAAGCCAAGGATTTTCTTTCATATTTATTAGAATCATATGGAAATGTACAATTTCTATATTTAGAAAGTTTATAGATTCCATATCCTATTTTTCTGATCATATCACATTGAAAAGTTGATGTTTCATTTGCAGATTTTATGCAGATTTACATTATCATTTGTACCATGAAACTTCAGGGTAGTATACAAAGATAGTTTCATATAAATAATTTAGTTCCATTTTAATACCCTCAACAATTTTTACATTAATTAGGAAGTAAATGCATAAAAAAGAAACTGTTTCAATTTTATTTTATTATCATAAATTAGATTCTTGTACAAATTATATACAAAATATAGCACACCACTGTTATACATAAATTACATTGTAAATCACCAATATCATTATGACAAGGAAGTTACAATCAGAGATTATATACATACTTCATTTTATAAAGGCTGCGAGCAAGTAAGTGACAGCAAAGAATGTTGTGTTTGCAATGATAGTGGTAACACTGGGACCGGGTGGCCTAGGTAAGGTCTTTCTCCATGCATCATTTTTACACATACTGCACCATCATGTGTATATACATACACACATGCAAACGTACACACATGCACACACATACACCCAAAATTTGTTGACTATTTTTCGTAAAGACTGCTTAACATGAAGAAATTACAATTAAAAAGGCTAAGAGGATAATTATAATAATTGGTGTACAGTGTTTATCAAACAGTACTTAAATATTTTCAGCTGTATGACAAACAATATTAAAATGGTATATATTTTAACTGGTCAAGTACACATTCATAAACTTAACACACATGGGGGATGACACTAAGTAGTGCAAGTCATCTTAATTGAGCAAAAAGGAGGAATGTCTACTGACACCAGCCATAAATTAGCAGAAAAGTGACAGATTTTAATTTTTTAAGCCTTTCAAATAACAATTCTTGCATTACATGTATGACATTAATTTAACACACATCACTGGCTGATATAAACCTGTCATATATGGGACATAAACATGCTGGCACATCACAATCACATATCTATGACACTAGATACTGTGATGGAAACTGAAGTTCAAACTGTCAACATAATGAGAACTATTAAATTATGGCAGACTGTTATCTGGTGCCCAACAAGCCTAGGTATAAATTCACAGAATATACAATTTGTGAATACAACAATGCATAAATTTCAAACATTCATGCCAGACACTTGATGTCATGGAAAAAAAAAGACACAGACTACTAACAATTTTACATTTTTTGAGAATGGGGTAACAGGTGGAAGCTAGACTAGAAAATAGAAGTAGAAGCAGGGACTAGCACACTCATATGAAAATGACGAGTTATGCACTACTTAAGTTGCACAAGATTTATTTCCTCAACTTGGGAGAAACCAGTATGAGGAAGGGAACTACTGCCCAAATTCTGAAGCAACACCATAAAAACAGGTGGTGCCGAGTGTTCCACACTGCATTCACACTACTGAAAAAGTCATACACGATTTCCTGACTGCTGGATTTTCCTTCTTTGCATGATTATCTTTTTAATGCTATATATTTTTTTATACAGGATACGGTGAATGCAAGGTACTTATTGAAGTAACAGAGACAAATGCTATTACTCTTTCATATCCTTGGCATTGCTTAAACAGAAATCAATGAGGCTTCAGAATTCTTACTTATGTCATTCTAACGCAGCACACACTTCTGTCATGTCCTGAATTATGGTCCTACTTTGACGACTAGTGATGTAAATAAGATACCAGGAAGAACCACATAGCTAGTACCTGCCATTCATGGGATTCACTGATTACAAATTTGTTTACAATTTCTATTAATACATATATCAAGAATGTGTATTTGTGTGTAATATTTTTTTTCTTATTTCTTTTTTGTGTTTTTTTTGTTTTTTGTCCTTTCCCATGAACTAGCAGACATGATCTATTGAAGAGGCACAAAAGTTATCTGGAAGTTGTTGGCCACTGACAGCAAAACATCTCTAAATGAGATTCATTCATTTATATGCAAATAAAGCAACATCATTACTATTTGGGTATCTGTGCCTCATCTGAAAGTGGCAAATGTTAACCTTAGTCTACGTATCACAAATAAGAGGATTTCACAGATGGAAGCATTCATATCAGCATCCTCAACTAAATATAAAAAAAAAAGAAAAAGAAAGAAAGAAAGAAAGAAAAAAAATTACATAGTGTGGTAATTTTCCCTGTTTGCTCTTGTTAACTTAGTCAAGGGATGCGTTTTCCCTTGCTGCTTCTTTTGCCGCACTTCAACCCCACAAGTCTGACCACGTCCTCCTGGAGGTGGCTTGTGGATGGGCACTTTCACAACTGGAGAAAGACTGCTTCCTGATGTTGATGACCGTAAAGGAGTTGGAGGTGGTTGGGATTGTGCTCGAAGATTTGGTTTAAAATTATAGTCTAGGCTGGATTTTCTTTGAGGAACAGGTGGTAGGAACTTGTCTGGAGTTGAACTATCAGACTTGGCTCTAACATTCCTAGTCTGAACCTTGTGTTGCATTTTTTCTTGAGAATCTTCAAATTTTCCAACTAAGCTTTTCACACAAATCTCTTCACTGGGTAAATCTTCCTCTAGGTCTCTAACTTCAGCTTGAGTCTGATCAAATAGCTGATCAAGAAACTGCTGTGTAGAGCAACCTGGAGAGGTAGGTGATGTGCTCAGGCGCTCAAGACTATGAGATCTTTTTCTAATACCCTTCATTCTTAGTTGCTGAAATTTTTCATCATACTTTTGTTGTTCAAGAGCTCGAGTTATTTTTTTTACTTTGCCTTCTTCTGTTTCGCCTTCTAGTTGCCCTTCAAATTTTGCCCTTTTTTCCGAAAAACTTCGACCAAGCTGGCTTGGTGGATTGGCTTCTTTCTTCTCAATATCTGATGTAGAATAACTCTGGGAACGATTGTAATTTGGTTTTTCTTTATCTACTCCTTCTGTCCTGCTCTCAAGTAGCTGCTTATGTTGTTTAACTGTGCCTGGAACAGGAACTTCATCTTCTGTTACTGGGCTAGTTTTGTTAAATACAATCTTCTCACTTGAAATTTCTATATCAGACATAGGGCTTATGCTTTGTCCAAGAGGTGCACCAGGGCTAATTATAATGGATTGGGACTTGTCAGAAGCTGAAGGATTTGTACTATCTGGAATGTGAACAGGTACACTAAGAGTATTTTTATGACAATCTAATCCTTCAGGTATTTCTTCCATTCCTTCATCATTAAGATCGGTTGGCGGAACTCTTTCCACAGGACTTTTATAAGGAGCGGGCCCATAAGCCTTAACGTTTGCAACTGGTTTATATTGAGGCAAATCTTCCATCACTGCATCCTCAATTTCTTCTGGTTCATTAGACTGTATCTTAACCTCATCAACAATGCCTTCTTTAGTTTCAGAATTTTTACTCCGGTTTCTTCTGATAGTTCCTGGAGAAAACGGGCCAGAGTCCTTTTCAAAGTAGGTTCCAGTTATGTTGCTTATTGGCACTACTGACTCTGGGTCTTCTGGAAGAGGCTGTTGCTTAATATCATAGGGACCAAAAGAACTATTTCTTGAGGCTATTGTGCCTGCTGTTCCTCTTGTGTCACAGGATCCCCATGAACTCTGTCTTGATGGAAAGTCTCTGTCTGCTAACACTACAGCACTGTCAAAGGAACCCCAGGAGCTGTTGCGAGATGGAGTTTCCTTTACATCCCCAATTAAGGGACTAACTGTGCTCAGTCTCTGCTGTTTTCTCTCCTCACGATCAAACACTTTATCAAGCTTAGCAGAAAAAGGATCATCCTTCTTTACAGAGTCTGATCCAACTGAATCTTGCCTTCCATAACTGGGGGACCTAATAACTTCTACCCTCTGAAATTGACTACTTAAAGAACTAGATGAACTCTGCCTTGACAAAGGTGAATCAAGCTCTTTGCAACTAGGAACTGTCTTAGAATCACTCATTTTTACCTTATCTTCAAAGTCTTGCTTCTGCCTCTTTACTATGCCTGCTGGCCAGGTGATGGCTTCTTTTGGCACACCTACTGGACTCTCCATAGAATCCACACTTTCTTCTATTTCTGAACATTCTTCTTGCCAAAGATGTGATGGTACTAAAACAGCCTGATGCTTTTGAGCGGCTGGCTTGGTTTGTGAAACTACTGGCTCACTACCCTGCAGGTCTTCAATGCCTGGGGAGAGCAAAGTTTCAATGACCTTCTCTAACTCAGCTGTGCTTGATTGATCACTGAAATCATCACTGGATGTGGTGGTATTTTGTAATTGCACAACCTCCCCTTTTTTTCCATTCTGGGATTTTTTCATGGCTGTTTGACTTACAGTTTGTACACTCTCAAACTCATTGATTCTATCTTTGACTGATGATGACAGCTGGAGTCCAGAGACCTCATTAATCGTACTTTCAGAAGGGGTATCAGTATATAGTGGGTTAACTGCTTCAACTACAGAAACAGGATAATCACTCTCATTGTCTTCAACTGGTGATCCCCCCTCTGTGCCAATATCTCTCAAGTCCCTCTGCTGCACTGTCACATGTGCTCGCCAGGACTGTGTGTTAAGGGATTGAGATCGGCGCCAGGAGTCTCCAAAGTCACTCCCACCTGACGAACAAGAAAGAAAAACTCGACTTAGCGCTCTTATCATACAAAAGAGGAAAATGTTTTGTTTCAATGACCAAGGTTACATCATTAAATCAAAATGAAAGAAGTCTCTTTCTCTTTACTTATAACATTAACTTACCTTGGTCAGAATCTTGAGGAAACAACAGTCCAGCTGTGTGATCATCTGGTGACCATGACTTTGGGCGTCTCACTTCATCTCCAGTGCAGGGAGATGGAATGCGCACAGTTAAGGCATTGTAAGTAGTTTCATAAGCAGTTAGCTCTTCTGAACTCTTATGTCTATTATCATTATTGTTGCTGCTGTCTACATTATCATTATCAGATAAATTGTTGTTTTCATGATTTGTTTGAGTTGGTCGATTGGCCTGTGCTGAGGTAGACTTGAGATTTGTCTCTGATTTGCTGCGCCACAGAATGTTATGTCGTTGTCTACTGGCATCAAGGATACCCTGAAAAAGGAAGGAAAGTTGAATTTAATATATTTTTTAAATCAATGATACAAATATGCATATATCTGCACATATACAGAAAAAATTATTGTTACATTATTTACAGTAAAATAAAAAGAACCAAAGGACCTTTCCATCATGAAAAAATAATAACAATAAAAAATAAAGCATGTTATCACCACATTCAATAACACCTGAATTTTCTGAAGGGGGAGTGTGGGGGGGGGGGCTTCTAATAATCATATCCTTGGGATGTACCCCCGAGCAAACAAAGACAGTATTTATTTGTCAATTTCTGTGATCACTACTTTTAATTTTCAAAAACATTTTCAAAGTAGGTTCTCACCAATCACCCAACTCTTAGCAGTAATGGTTAAACTTCGGAAAAAGTTCCTTACCTCGTAAGTCTTAAGCTGACCACAGAAAGCCTTATTAGGCTTGATGCAGCTTCTCTTCTTCTTCACAAGGGAAAGAGCTTCCTCCAGACTCATGTTGAAAGCTTTCATAGCATATGCAATGACTACTGAGGCTGACCTGCTGATGCCCATCTTGCAGTGTACCAAGACCTTTGATCCTTTCTCTCTGAAGGTTGAAAAACAAATGAGTTCCAAGCAATACATTTCTTTCAGTGATAATATTAATATGGTATACAAAACCATAAAGACATTTGGTGATCAGATGCAGAAATGTACTAAACAATCCCTTTTATTTATTTTAATTCAGTCCACACTAAAAATTTAGTTGTAATCTTTGGAATCAATACATCAAAATCTACATGATGGTCATAACATGATACATGATCATAATCATTTTCCTGCTGTCTGTTGATTATCGGCACAGACTCTGCATGTCTCTATCTGAGTGACTGACTTTTGTATGCACTTCCTTTAGGAAAATTGAATACTATTCAAATGTTTTAAAATATTTATAAAACATCATATAAAGAGAGAGAGAGCCCTAAAGAATGATAAAGTCAGAAAAAATGAATAAACTTACTTGACTTGTGCAATGTATCTAAAGGTGCGGTCCCAGTGTTTAAGGAGTTCCGTCTTCTCATCATCATAAACTCGAATGTTGAGGTAGTCAAATGTTCCAGGATAGAAATTATCTATTTCCTTTGTTACATTGAGTATAAAACCCACCCTGAAAAAAATAAATATAAATTACATACATATACATATATATATAATAATAATAATAATAATTGAACTTATTAAACTGAAGTTTCCTGGTATCTTTAAATGCAAATACCAAAATAGCTGGCAATGTAGTCAATGAAGTGAGAACAAATATAAATCTATCTGCTAGAGAGTTTAAACTATTAACCAGTAACTCACCCATTATTCTGCAATTCCTCCAGATTTGAAGCATTCCACTCAGATCCCAAGTAAACATGAGGGAAGATCTCTGTTGCAGCATCCATCTGGCCCAGGATGGTCATCATCTCCTGGTCAATGTACGACTTAAACTTATATAGGTCCATGGCTAGATCTTCCTCCAGCCTTTGTCGGATATATTTGGAAGTGACCTCATCGATGTCCACACTCATCATGATCTCCTTCAGTTTGTTACGGATAAGGAGCTGCGTCTCTTCTCTGAGGGAAAGATGGAATATTGTGGTAATTTACAACTACAAGTCAATAAACATTGAGTAGAGGCCATTATGACGGACATTCCTACAATGACAAATCTTTTAGTTTCCAAACAAAGAGGAAAGTAATGCACAGGAAGCTGAGGTAATTAATTCACTCATGTACTCACTTGTCTGTAAGAGAGTCCGGCGATGGGGGTCGCTTGGATTCAAGGCTATCCATAGCATTCCACTCATTGATGCAGGACTGGTCGGAGGCCACACCCCTCTCATAGTAGCCCACCCAGTCATGGTTCAAGCCCCCGAGGAAGTAGTGGGCGTCCTGAGCCTTAGAGCTGGATTTATGGAGGGTCTGGAGTGCTGACCTGTGTGAAAAAAGAGTTTGTTATATTTTCAATCTCTATGATACATTACAACATGATACACACATACACACTCTCAATACACATGGCCATAAATGCTATAACTGAATAGCTGCTTTAAACACAATCAATAAAGATAATGATCAACTGAATCTCTCTAATGATGGTATATCAATATGCAAATTGCAGCCATCTGCATCTTGAGATCATTCTGTCCTCTTCTCTAGCAGGCTTATGTGGGATTGCAATGAGTAACTGCACATGTCTTCATGAGTGCATGTAATCTAATAATTCTTCCAATTACCATGCTTGTGGTAGAAAAATCAGACACACATGAACACACATCTACATATACACAAATGCATACACAAGCACAAACACACACAATCAGACAAACAAAGAAACACAAAGGCATGGATATACCTCCATGGAAACTTTTGTATGTATAATTTCCTCGTCTTCCCAGTCAAAAACAGACTGAATCTAGACCTCACTGACCACCATTCATTATGCCGCCATAACCCAAACCAAAGCCAACATAATTAAGGCAAGACAATATATAGCATACCAGGCGAGCGAGAGAAGCCAGTGTTCCTTCGCGATGAGACGAATTGGCACTGCCGCCCGCGCGAGAGAGGAACCCGTGCCCCCTCCACACAGACCGCGCGGACCACATCTCAATCAAGGGGTATAGACGCGCGCGTGTGCAGATGCCGTAAGGATCAAGATGGGGGTGATTTAGCCCGGGAGGTGGAGGGGGATTCTAGTTCCTTGAGATGGGAAAGGAAGGGTTAGAAGCCCGAACGTAAAAGGAGGGAGAGGGAGGAAGGGAAGAGGGAGGGGGGGGCCCCGTCAGGATTCCCGCCAGCACGTTCATGCCAACCTGTTTTCTCTTAGAAGCCGCATTCTTCCTTGTTGGAGTCATGTTTATACTTCGGGCTGCTTCCTCGACTAATCTGCTCCCAGAGATCGCATTTCAGATTTTCAATTTGCCTTTTATGATTAGAAGGGACACATCGTTTGTTATACTTTTCAAATCCAAGCATCTTAAATATTTTGATTCAAGTAATGCTTGGACCTGCGATTCATAGAATCTCCAACATTCACTTACGTAGATAACAAAAGTCTAGAAAACAAAGATCTCTCTCCCCCACCTACACACATTAACGAAGAAAAAACCCACTCGCTCCTAGCATGGTTGAAGTGCCGGCAGCCACACGCAGAGAAAGGAGGGAGCGAGGGCAAAGGGTGCAGGTAGTGGCCCTTCCTGTGATTGGGGTCCGGTCGCTCGGGAAAGGTGGCTGCTCCCGTCGGCAACGCCTCCTAGTGTTGGTAGCTGTTGCAATTTTAAAGAAGGTATAAAGACATACCCTCCGTTGACATATTTTTCGAAGGAGGTAGCGGTCGACACTTTTACCCAGGCATCCGGGAGAACTCTAGTCAAACAACATCCTCTCCCTCCGTTATCGCGTAAACACGCCTTCCTCTCACCACAACACGTATCACACACATCCCACTCTCCGATCCTGCCTTACACTTTCCTCCGAAGCTTCACACTTTCACTCTCCCGCTCTTCTCAGGTCCAGCTTCCCCCATTTTCCCTCCTCCTCCTTCTCGCTAAGTCGCATTAACGACTTAGCGCTCCCACCGAACTATGCTAATTGGTCCATATCAAAGGAATTTAACCGACCGGGTCACGCCCGCAAGCTCTCTCATTCTCAAGGAGATAATAATCCTATCTGACCCGCTCTTATTGCGCCGAGGGCCGATCTCCCGACGGACACTTGCCCTGCTGCTTGGGGCGGAGGATTTGCTTCGTGGCATGCACTCCCTCGGCAGAGCTTTTCGATGGGCAGTCATCTGAAGCGATGAAATGTATGAACTGAAATTCGTGGATATATCCATTTACACACATACATACTCATTTACATTATGTGTCCGTGTCTGCTAGTACTCTTATGTTCATACATGCCTATAGGCATATTCACATGATCTCTAGACATGAGTCAAGATTACAACTTTCGATCTTACTGCAAACAAAGAATGAAAAAACGATTTGTGTACTCATGTTACACAATGTCAGTCAAAACAGCTATTCGAAAGGAAACTGTGAACCAGGAAGTTTCATCTTCTAATGGTCTGCGGATGCAGTTTAGCAAAAGCTCTATACAATTCCTAGAAGAGTCAACGGTAGGCTCCTGAGGTAACTGCACTTTCTCTGTGCACTTTGCCAGCATACGACTAACATGTAAGATCCAAGCGTAGGCCTGCGTGCCCTACCCGTGTCAGAAATGACCGAGTCACAGGCAAGAGTGGCGTTGAATCCTGAGCCCGCTGTTTCTCACTGCCACTCTATCCTTCGCCGCTGACCCTCCCGCCCCCTGCCCGTGGAGCGGATCTCTTTTCTTCTCCCCGTCAGTGTGCCTTTAAGAAACCTCAGTGACATCGGGTTCAGGGAAGAAAAAGGTGGCGAGTCGAAGAGGCGGTAGCGTTACGGAGGTTCCCTGGCTTTGGATCACGTCACGCTGGAAACGCTACATCTGCGCCACTTGAAGAATTCGAGGATGGAAAAGGGTCGAGTGAGGGAGCGGAGCTGACACGTAGGTTCCAGTGGCTACAGAGAGGAAGGGGAAGCGGACGAATAATGAAAAGAAAAGCGATACGGAGAAAGAAAACAAACAGAAGAAGGAAAGTGGGAAAAACATAACTGAGTATGAATAAAGACAGGGACCGAGATTCAAACACTGCAAACGGAGAAAAGAAAAAGAAAAGAAAAGAAAGAAAGAAAGAAAGAAAAAAAAAACGTCGCGTTTAGCCATAGGCAGCGCAGTCCCTCCTCAAGGGTCGAGTCATGCTGGGCTAGTTAACATGAACGCCGCTTTAACTTTATAAAACACTCGGAGTCATTTTTGTGTTATGTCAGAAAGTGAAAGTGACACACATGTGGAAGATGACAACAAGAGCCATGTGTTGCTGCCTCAGTTCCTCGATCTCGCTCAACCAATTCCCTCGCTTGTCAACCCACGCCCTCTTGGTCCCGCCGATCCCTTGGCCCTGTGCTCTTTGCTGCTTGGTGGGGGCATACGCGGACGGACGGACGATGCCTACAGTGCCAAGAGACCGCTTACCTCCACAGGTGTGTGCGTGCATTGAGCTTGCTATTTGTGCACCGAGAGAACAACGGACGAATGTGTAGGATGGCGAGGGGGGGGGGCGTGGGCGTCGGGAAAGCGAATTCATATTGCACACTCTTCTCTTTCTTGCTTTTCCTTTCACCCGAAACACACGAGGTCTTCTCGCAGCTTCTCGCACATCCATTCTGGTCCAAACTCAGTGTCGGCTGCCGTCGCACTAGGCGAGTTCCTTTATCGCCTCCTCCCCTCCCCCCCTCCCCCCGCCGGAGCTTCCCCCTTTTCACAACAACGCCTTCCACCAAGTGCCTACTAAAGCATGCACTTGCACGGCTTCTCTGCCATTGTGTGGGAAGGTATTATCTAGCGTTAAGCTTTGAAAAAAAAAAAAAAAATGGTGTCCTTGGTCTTGTCCGCCCGTTCTAAGCCTCACCTCGACCCCGGGCACATGTATGGGCGTCTGCAAAGGCCGCTTACATCAGCCAGTGTGCCATCGTCTCTCCTCATGGCGGTTGCTTGCTCTCCACACGCATTCATCCCGGGCACCAATCCCTTACGAAAGTATATAGACCTATATTGATTATGGGAATGATGGCATTAAAGAGAAATTAGACATAATCGACCTCCAATATAGCCAGCCGAACCTCGACCAGCAAAAAAGGAGAGACCTTCCTATCGCAACAGGCTTCCCTGTGCAAGACACGCCTACTTCTTGGACTACAACTTCACACGGTGGGCGGGTGGCGGCGAGGGCTATTGCTTTTCACCGTGTACGTGGGTGTTCTCACATGCTCCCATGCCTGCCTGGCTGCTCCGCCTTCCCACCCCCACCAAACCTCACAACTTGCTGGTGAGCTTTCCCAGCTCCCTTCCGACACCCGGCTCTCCCCTCCTTCCCCGCTCTCCCTCCCTCCGCCCTCCGTCTCTCTCCCACGCTTATCTGGCTTCCTCGCCACCGCCGAGCCGTTCCTTACTCACGCCGCCACTTTCATCCTGCAATTCGCACGTAATCGCTTCCCGACACCGCCACTCTTCTCGTCTGGGTTGTTAAGCAGTTCACGGGAGACAGATTCCAAATTTCAATTGTGTTGGTCTTTTTCTCTAGCCCTTGCGAGGACTGCATGGCGGTATGGACTCTCACTTTGATCAAGTTTACGTGAATATGATTAACAGGCGATTTCTACTACGCGAGGAACGATTAATCCTACAGCACGGACGCCACGTGTGAGATCACAGTGAAGCCTTATCTCGTACACAATAAACAGGCAGACGCATCCGTAAGCGTATCCTCCGTAATGTATACTCGTTAGTAACTGAGAATCAAAGCGGCATGTTCCTTCAGCTTCTGTGTAAAGCCCTCCCCCCCCCCCCGCCCTCGGATCCACACACGAGGCTATTTACGCCTCGTCATAATTGCAGCGTATGTGCGCCTGGCGTCTGGCGCGGGACAAACAACCCCGGCAGATTACGCCGCAACTACACGTGTCCGCCGCCGCGCCGGGTAAAGTACCACTCAGTCATCACCGCGTCCAAGTGCGCAATATGGGGGAAAGAGAGGGGTGGCACTGGCACAATCAAGGACGATCTTGGGTGTTGGGGAGGGGGGAGGAGGGAGGGTAACAGGGAGAGGATACTGCGTACTATAGGATGAGCAGAGAACATCTTGACAACCCCATTACCGCCCTCCCCTTACCACGCTCCTCATGTTATCGGAGACGCGCAATCCCCGAGGACCAGAGGGGCATAGTGCGGCGTGCCAGCACCAAATGGGCACAGGATGTCACCCAAAATAATTAACGTCGTATTACAGCAAGATCGCCTCCTGTCAAAACGGCCCCTAGTTAATCATACCCAAGGCAGCTTTACAAAACCTGCAAGCTGGAAGGAGTCCGCTTGTGAAAGCCACGGGATCGGCGTGCGATATCCCCCCCCCCCCCGGCAATAACTTGTTCCTGCTGCATGACGTTACCCAAGTCACATACGCACGCCCGAGTGTAACAGGAATGAGCGATCATCAACAAATGAAGTCTTCCAGAGTGGACACACAAACTCATCCTGAAGGTGTTGCCCTTGACTCCCCCTCGCCCCAGCCCCTCGCCCTTTCCCTGCGACTCGCGGTTGGCGCGGCTGTTGCGTGACCTTGGAGGTGAGGAGACTTGGAGGAGCTTCTCGTGGGTGCGGCCAACACTCCTTCGCCCACTCGTGACAACAGCCTTCCCTCACTCGCCCCCACCACGGACCATGCTATCGCGCCCAACACCGTTCCCTTACGGCGGGCCAAGGCCGATACTCCTAATATCGGCTGGAGAGGTGACCCTCCCCCTTCCCCTGGCGCCTTCGTCCCTACGGGGTCAAGGGATGGGGAGGCGGGGAGGGCACGGAGGGCAGGCCATGCGGACAGACACGTGACCATCGAAGCGGTATCTCAGAATCTCCTCGTTCTCTATTCCTCTGCAGTATCTCCCGGCGATACACTGATCACTATTATCGGTATCAACACCAACATCGGAAAGCCGCAGGGAGATACCACGCAGATACCCGAAGCCAGCGGCGGGGCTAGCGAAGTAGAGGGCGTAATCCGTGACAGGCACAGCGTGTCACACGCATACATACAGACATAATGTATTAGCAATACATGTCGTAACTGATTTTACACCCAGCGGCGCGTTGGACGTCAAACTTGTACTCGTACGACTCTCCTCTCTCCCCGTGCCAGCTTCCGCCCTGACCCAGCCTCGCTTTTACTTTCCTCGGCGTGCGTTGCATTCTCCGATCGATCCGTCTCATTAGCAAGAGGCATCGAGAGAACACGAGCCCATGAGAGCGCGAGGAGGAGGCCGGGCAACGCCTGGCGAAGCTCATCTCCCACAAGGAATTCCAAGAAACTCATCCGCCTCAGCATTAATGTCAAATCACCCGAGTCAACAAACTTTCGGAGCGACAAAAAAGTGGGATCGTGATGTCAATTTAGTCACAGAGATATGGACCGCCAGTGTCATGCGAGCCTGCTCTTAAACGACCGTCAATTGTCATGGTCACGCCGCCTTTAGTCATGCCGGGTCGCCACCCCAGTTCCTTTCAGGGCAAGTTGTTTGTGGATAATAACGTTCAAATCTTTGCAGTTGAGCTCTGGGGCGCGCTATTCATGTTGCAATGATAACTGAAGAATGTTGGTAATGACAATCAATTGCTGCTCCAATATTTCCCGAACGAAACAAGAGGTTCGCATTCGAGGCTTCCCTGAAAATGCCGAAAGTCAACAGGCCCAGTCTTTATTTATTCAAATTAATGCAGTAAAGACTAATTAGTAAATGAAAGTATGCCCTTATTACACATGCATCTCTTGACCCTTTCCCTTCCTACTCACTCCCATTACCTCCCTTCCCAGCGTGGCGGGGTCGATGGCCTTGGCGTAAAGCCACATGTGTAACGTGTGTAACGTAAAAGAGAGAGGAAACAGGATCATAATATACATTCGAAGATGATAAACTTGAAGATGAGATGATTTTCACCCATTTTATATTCCAGTGTTAGCGGTGACCACCTGGCGTCTAAGCACTCTGATGTCCCATCATATGGATTGCGTGAGCCCCACAAAAGCAACACGATGTGGAGTGCGCAGTCGATACGTATGTCCGCTTCATGACCCAGCTGCGCCTGTGCTGGTCTTGGTCTCCCAGCATGCCATCACGCCGCCGGCGTGTCATCGGGTTACCACCGAGTTACCTACACCTCTACCCTCTTCCGCCATTGCGTGACCGACTTCTCACCCCTGCAATAAAGCCGCTCCTTTGAATGGGCATCCACATCTCTATCGGTGTCATCAACAGGCGAAAACAAGCCCGGGGCTTCCGCTCACCCCGTCGGCCGATCTGAGGCCTCGTTCCCGCGCTCTCGAACTGGGTCAATAATTTAAGAATCACGTTATCGAATCATACGCCAAGGGGTGTCACGTGCACCGAGACGCGTTGGGGAATGAGTTTACCCCACTCCCTCTCCCCCGTCTCCTACCGAACAGCTGTAGCAGACACGTGATCAATACATTAGATAGTAATGTCAGCTTTTGTCGCCGCCCTAACCCGCACCGCGCCGACAAAACAGCCTCCTCCTGTGTCGCATCATAACCGAGCCTACCCCAGCCCCGCCCTCGGCCCCATTTCCCCCAGCACGGCTTTCCTCCCGGGCAACAGGTCCAATCGGAGGGAGGGAGGGAGGGAGGGAGGGAGGGAGGGAGGGAGGGGGTGGAAATTGATCCATATAGCCTAAATAGGAGGATTCCAAAGACTCTCAGCACGAATGAATAGACGACCACTGGGACAACCAGATATCCATTCTTCTTTCTCGTTTATGGCAAGTGTTGCATGGTGGCGTTTGTCTTTCCATGACCCTCCTGTCACTTGCATGGCGCTGCCCTAACTCTCCTTTCTCAGACCGTGGAAACAAGAGAGCGGGAGCAAACAATGCGTGCGGGTATAAAACTTTTCTCCAATGAAATCCATCCAAAGCACTCCAACTCAAGAATGAGTCATCATACTCAATCTTTTCTCCTTGCTTGAAAGAGACTGCAACGAAAGACTGCAATATGCAATGACCTACCCATTGGGGGGATGGGGCGGCGGAGGGGGCGCAAGGGCGGGGTGTAGCTAAACTGTGACACGGTTGACTGAAGAAGGGCGGACTGGTGGCGATAATAATGGGCGGAGGTCACCCCCGGAGGAAGGGAGGGCGGGGGGGGGGGGAAGCGGAGGAAGTGCCTGAACGAGGTGATGACCTGACTGACCTTATCCAGCCGTCCGTTCCTCGCCCTCGGATGTCTTAGCATTTTTTCAAGTATTTCAAAGGTCGCAATAATAAGAGACGGGAGGGAGAACTATCCGATTTCCGTTGCTTCTCGCGCCACAGCAGAGCAGGGATGGCGTTCGTCTGCGAGGGCTTTTAGGGGAGGGAACAGCCTCTATGTATTTTCTACACTTGTTACAGAGCCACATCTGCGAGTCAAAATCTAGGTTATTTCAGGGCATCTGCCTTCTTTACTGAAGCTTACAAAAAGAAAAAACTATTCATCATATTTGCCATCTAATGAAAAGAGTAAGCCAAACTCATCCAAGATAATCAACTCAGTGAAAACAAAATACTAAACATGATCAGGAAAGACACTACAAGAAATGAGAAGACAATAAACAAACCAACGGTACACCGCCAACAACAACAACATCACAAGAACAACAGGTGGCCAGATATTTATGGCTCCCGACCGCAACTCATTAGCATCCGCACGTCCGCCGCGCCGCCGCCGTCGGAAAACGTGGCCTCTTGCCATTCCCGCCCGTAGCTCGACCGCCCGCCCGCCCGCCCACCGCGAGAGGGACTTCCGAGTTCGCTCAGCCGCTCCCGCCGTCGCACAGGTGTCTTCTCGGCTCGCGACAGGTGCGTCTCAGGGTAACGGGGGATTTCCGAAAAATTACAAACACAAACACTCCTAATATTTTCATAAACTCGAAAGTAAGTATGCAAGAAAGAAAAAAATGAAGTAAGAACGAAAGAGAGAAAGAAAGGAAACGAGGAAAAAACAAACAATGCTGACGTCCTCCTCGGCCCAGCACTTACCAACGGCGGCCCTTTCTATCTTCGCTTATCACCTGACACGCGATATCTTACCTGGAAAGATAAAGAACAACACGTTAGACTAAACGCCTTGATCTGTTACATCAAAACACAGGTCTTTTAACAGATAAGACTGCTAGTAAAGACCGAACACTGATACAATAACATAAACAGAGTAAAGAGCATGAAGTAATAGTATATTTCTTTTTAAAAAAATACGGGAAACAGTGCTGTGTTGGAAGGTCACTCATGACCGGACAAACACACGTCATACGTCCGGTGTTTATATGTTGCCGGAGAATATTCCAAGGACTTTCGCATCTAACGACGTGGCGGCGTGGGCACCTCGACCAAGGGAGGGCGAATGTTGTCCAGACTTTCAATTAGACAATTACTGAAGAAAGAAAGAGAGCGGCGTGAGCAAGTGAGTGGGGATAGAGAGAGAGGGAGGGAGGGAGGGAGAGGGAGATGGAGAGGGGACGAGAGAGAGAGGAAGAAAGAGGGAGAGGGAGAGAGGGAGGAGGAGGAGGAGGAGGAGAGAGAGAGAGATAGAGATTTGCCCTTCAGACTGTAAAAGACATTACCTGGGTTCGAGTATTCGAAGGCCCACATACTTTGCATATCAACCACTTTCACCCCAGGAATGATTCACCCGCCAACACACCTGTGCAAACCAGATACTTCAGCAGGACACCGGATATACTAGAGTCAATTCAATCGGGATTTCGCTTGAATCACTATCTCTTCGAAGTTAACAAACACGACCAACAACTGATGGAGCAATTAATTTGATCAATCTGATAATCCCATCATGCACACCTACGACGCCCATCATCCGGGACACCACCCGGCGCCCTTTCTCACGTAGAAGCGTGGGATGCGGACGGAAGGGCCAACGTGGCACCCCACTTGCCTCCCACCTCTCTATCTCTTTGTGTCTCTTTCTCTCTCTCATTTGCTTGCTTGCTTTCTCTCTCTCTCTCTCTCTCTCTCTCTCTCTCTCTCTCTCTCTCTCTCTCTCTCTCTCTCTCTCTCTCTCTCTCTCTCTCTCTGTCTTCGCGGAAGTCCTTACAGGCGGTCAGGCATAGTATCACGTCCGCCGTTAAAGACAACCAGTATTTTCTTTGGCATTGGCATATGTTTTAGCTTTTTCTTTATTGCATCTCGACTCAGTTCCGTATGGGGTTGCCTGGAGGAGTCGTCAAGGCGAGGGGGCAACGAGCAAACACTTTCATGTCGCCGCCCGTGTTGACTTCTGCAACAGTAATGCCAATGACAATTATAGCAACTCCGACTCTGCCAACAAGCCGGCACAGCGCGTGAAACAAATGCACTCCCCAAATTTGTCCGGGTGGCGTGAGATATGATGAGGCACGGAAAAGCACCGGCTGAGGTAAGCACAGCGCTGCAAGGATCGCGTGCGACGGTTGCAGGCAGGTGTCAAAACGAGGCCATAATGCTCATCTGGGATGCATACCACACACACACACACACACACACACACACACACACACACACACACACACACACAATGTGGGACGAAATCAAATCTAAAAAAATACAAATACATTGATTGTGTGTCACTCTCTCTCTCTCTCTCTCTCTCTCTGTTCATACATATATCAACACATTTCGCATAAGATCTACATGGATATAACAAAAAAAAGTCTTCCCGGGTAGACTAGTATGAACAAACGAACGAACTCAGGCTGTCAGGTTTCCAAGCGGTGTCGAAACGCGAGCAAGACGTAAGGAGTCGGAAGTCGGCTACATTTACTTCGCTTTCCGAATGCATATCAACTGAGACACCAGGCTATCCTCCCCTTTCCATGTCGCAACAACCTAATCTGTGGGACGTGGGAACAGAAAAAGAACATCCGTGTTACTCTCCCACCAAGAGAGAAAGTAGCAATCAAGATCATATACATGCGATGCGAGTATCATACGACACTCACTACCAATTATGATTGCATTATGCCAACCGATAGTTAATTAAATGCCCGGAGCAAGATCTCGTCTTCGTCTATATACGATTGCCGTGTGTCGCTTCTCACCCTACTTCCACCCACTCTCAACAGACCTACACGGAAAGAGAGAGAGAGAGAGAGAAAGAGAAAGAGAAAGAGAAAGAGAAAGAGAAAGAGAGAGAGAGAGAGAGAGAGAGAGAGAGAGAGAGAGAGAGAGAGAGAGAGAGAGAGAGAGAGAGAGAGAGAGAGAGAGAGAGAGAGAGAGAGAGAGAAGGAAAAATAAACCTTCGCCGCCTTGTTATTATTAACGTTCTTATAATAAAGCAGAAATATTGCCTCAGCACCAACAACGACAACCTTTCACCGACGACACGCCCTCGCCCACCAGTCCTTCCCAGACAATAACAGTCGCTGCCACACCCACGAGGAGCGCCACCACACCTTCGCCCTGCAACCCATTATGCCAATTTGCTCCTCGAAGGCTTGGGAAAATTGAAATGCCATTAGAAGTACACGTAGCGGTAGAGAAAGTACACTAAGCTAATTAATCATTCTTATGACTGTTGTCGTTTGTCGTCGTTCTCATCATCGTCACAACCATTATCATCGTTACCATTATTTCGCTCCCATGCCGTTGACAGCTAACGGCGTCGCACAGAATGTTATAGAGGAAATTAAAAACCTGAGAGTTGCAATTGGGAAATGGGGAAAGCGCGAGGAAAATGTGGGAAAGGGCGAACGACGGGCGAGGAATAGGATGTGCGCTGGGCTACGTGACCGGAAGTCAAACAGTTAGGTGAGATGCATGACACGTGGCTACCTGTCTCGGGTCTCAGGCAGGGCGTGTTTTGTGTGTGTGTGTGTGTGTGTGTGTGTGTGTGTGTGTGTGTGTGTGTGTGTGTGTGTGTGTGTGTGTGTGTGTGTGCGTGAATTCTCTTGTGTGGAAGGAGGCGCGGGCCCCGTGTCCATCCACTCCAATGCCCAGAGCTCTCGCGGAGTACCCTTTAAGTGCCATCTTCACACAGGGATGTCTTGATCTATCGGCTGAAATGGTCTGAATAAACGGCATATACTAATGATAATTTGTTTAAAGCGGAAGTTTACTTGAATTTACATAAATGCAAGGTCAGTGAAGGGAGGAAGAGAGGAAGGGAGAGGTCTCAACAGACCGTCTGTTAAACTGAAAAAACTGACCGCCTGTAAAACTGAAAGTGAACGCACGTGAAACCGAAACGTGTAGCCTTCAGGCCACTTAGTTGGTTCATCAGGAACTGATAACAAATACCTGGCAAATTACTGTTCCATATCAGCATTTGTTGAGTTAATTAGCATTATGCATCATGGAGAGAGAGAGAGAGGGGGGGGGGGTATAGGCGTGCCAGTTTTCCAGCCTAATATATCATTGTGACACAATGGATGCTGGTCAAATGGGAAAGTCCCCATTTGACTGCGTAACAAATGATGACTCACATTTATATTTATAAGTGTACGCACGCCATATTCCCGTGACTGTTATCGAGTGAAGACAATAACCCTGTGTCCATGTGGTTAACTGAACCCCTTCAAATGTGTTCCCTTCTACCCCCCTCCCCACACCGCCCCCCGCATCCTTGTGTCAGTGGCAGGTACGTGGCCTCGGGGCAGGTAGCAAGTCCTCTGCCGCAGTCCTTTTAAAACTCCCATTCATTGTGTCGTCCGTAAAATCATACCCTTGGAGGCTCCGTTGCTTTCTCCTCCTCTTCCTCCAAACTAAGTCAATTTCCACGGAAAACATTTTATGCATGTATATATATATATATATATATATATATATATATATATATATATATATATATATATATAAACCATAGGGAGGTTGACTAACCTCCGCCCCCCCCTGCACCACACTCCTTCACCGGTAGATGAGCCAACACTCCCTCAGGGCTAGCCCATTCACCGGCCCTTCTCGCGAGTAAAGCGGGTCTATGAAGTCCACGGATTAAAATGCTAATTCCACCGCTGTAATCACCATCCTTCACCGGCCTCCGATCGAGATCATAATTACGATGAAACAAAGCTAGGGAGATGGGAGAGAGAGGAAAAAGAGAGAGAGAAGGGGGAGGTAGGGAGAGAAGGGGAGGAGGAATAGGGGAGAGCGGAGGGAGAAGAGTGAGAGAATAGGGAGAAGGGAGGGAGAAGGAAGGGAGAAGGGGGGCAAGGAAGGCTAGAGGAGGCCGCGCAGCTGACTCCCCGGACGACCGTTAAGAATAAGAGGAGGTTTGGGTGACTCGCGGGCGTCCGTTCCTCTTTCCTCGGTCCTCGCTCTCTCACCTCTCCTTTTATCATTTATCTTACTTCCTCTTTTTCCCCTTTTTTCACCCTCCCCCCTCTCTCTCCGACTTACGAAACGATCGATTAAAACGAATGAGTACTTTACAATCACTTGCGCCCTTCACCTGAGTGTCCTTCACCTCGGGGTAATTGTGGATCCCATCCCCCTAAAAGGCCTAATTACTCAGCCGCTAACCATCATTTAGCTGCAGTTAGAAGTAAGCCTATTCTCCATCTATAGTCTCCCTCGGCCGGTAAGGTTTCTGAAATGAGCAGAATAGGACTCCCCCCCCCCTCTCTCTCTCTCTCTCTCTCTCTCTCTCTCTCTCTCTCTCTCTCTCTCTCTCTCTCTCTCTCTATTCCTATCCCTCCCTCTCCCCCTATCCCGATCTCTCTCCCTCTCCCTATCCCTCTCACCCTCCCTCCTTCTCACTCTGAACCATACGAGATGGTCCTTGAAGCGACTCACACCCTCCCCTTTCTGGACCCTAATTGTGAGCTTCTCTCCCATCCTTTCTGCCAGACCCGGCTGTCAAGTGTCACGGTAATTGCCGCCTGCAGGCACAACACCAAGCACCATTGCCGCCCATCCCCGGCGCCTGTTTCTGTTCCTCGTCAACTCTTATTCATTCATTTACCTAAATACTTTGAGGATTACCCTCTGATTTCCCAAGTATTTGCCATGATGTGCATCTTACAAGTGTGACAAATAAGGACCGCGATACAAGTCAAGTATATGGGGGAGGGAGGAAGAAGTCAAACCTCCCCCGCTCCATAATCAACTCTGCAAGGGGGTCACACACATTTCCTATTCACCTTGCAAGATCGCCAGTGCCTCTGACAGCCCGGTGACGCAATCACTTGGCATAGTCACTACCATGATCTCCACATGCATTCCTCGAGCAGCTGTTTGTCGGGAGGCGCATTTTGTGAATGGCGGGAGGGGCGGCGCTAGCGACTCGTTCACCTTGGGGTAAGAGGTGGAGGGAGGGTGGGAGGGAGAGAGAGGGGGGAGGGAGGAAGAAGGGAGGGCGGCGGGATGGGAGATGAGGAAGGGAGAAGGAGAAAGGAAAGACAATGGGGAGAATGGGGACACAGAAGGACAGAAAGGAGACAGGTCGAGGGAGACGAGTGTTACCAAAGCGATCTGCATGAAAGGGATTCCCAGCACATGCCCGCTCCATCCGCCGAGCCAGTTCAGAGCTGCATTCACCAAAGCGCCCTAACCTTCAGCATCTGCCCACGCCCCGATTTGCCGCGCTTCCAGAGGCTTCACACCAAGGATTCCTGCTGGAGCCTTACTATCCAGATTCTCCGGAAACGCTTGCTCTCGTCCATTCATTCATTCTTTCGATTCCGTTTCCCCGTCTGATGGAGACTCTTGTACTCTGATTCATTATCATTATCTGTCTGTCGTTTCTTCGTTTCCCCTGCCTTCCTCAATGTTTCTCTCTCTCTCTCTCTCTCTCTCTCTCTCTCTCTCTCTCTCTCTCTCTCTCTCTCTCTCTATATATATATATATATATATATATATATATATATATATATATATATACATACATATACATACACATACACTTACACACACTCACACACAAATTCTGTGCGCGCGCGTTGGTGCTCTTTTACATCTCCACGCGAGTCTGCTTCTCTGAGACGAGGCACAATACGTAACGAAGGCGGTGCAGACAGTTCCGCAAATTCTCGCAGATCTCCTCGGAGAAAACACATTGCCGCTTCCGACAGCGCCAGGAGTGTCGTTTCGCCGCACGTACTAACACACGCGCGTGAGGCAATGATCACTTCCGCGTGGTCGAGCAAGTGAGCGGGCGGCGGGCGGGCGGGTGGGCGCGACAGCATAAATGACCATAAATACTCGCATCGTAAAAAGCGGTAAACAGCCCAAGCCAGCGCTGAGCCAGACAATGATGGAGGACCTGTGTTCCGCCCACACGCCTCCCCCCCCTGACATCCAGCCTTTACCATACCGCCTCTACCCCCCCCCCCACACACACACATACAGGCACAAACACACAGAACAGACAAACATCCCCCTATCCCATGTCGTGATCCTGCAACACCCCTCCTCCGAAGACGGCCTCGAGCAATCCTATTATAAAGCCTGCCAACTGGTCTGCAGGAGCGGCGGCGCCCACGGCTAGACACTCGACGGCAATGACGCCCGAGGGCAGACACTCTAGGGAGACGGTAATGGCGGCGGGGCGGCGCTGGGGATGAGGGTTCCTCCTGTAATGCCGTCTTCCTTCTCTCCTCCGACGACTCACGACCTCCCTGGGGCCTGCAAGAGCCGCGATGTTACGAGCTCTTGCTTTGACCTTTTCCGAGGGGAGAGAGGAGAATAAGGCGAGAGGGAAGGCGCAGTGAGGAGAGGAGAATCGGGAAAATAAGATAAAAGGATAAGAGAGATAAGAAAAATAATAGAAGAAAAACAAAAAGAGAACTAAACAGCGAGCGAGACAGGGAAGTCCACGCCCTCATGCAAGCCTCAGCGATTATAACTGTGTAATTCTCACATTTGAATATTTCGACAGCACCGTTTCCCACGAGATGGCGGCCACACCGAACCGGCCGCCGCCCAACCGCTCCCCGGGGATCCCTCCCAGCGTAACAACTCTCCCAAGTGTGGTTCGGGTACTCCTTGGCTACTTGTACTTCGGCGGTTGCGAAATGCCCGTCGCCCCTCGCTGAGCGGAGTGAATGTTAGTTATAAATTCTATCCAAACACATTCGGTTACCACTGGCCAATCGGTGGCTGAATCGAGGCTAAATTGGCCATCCCCGAAATCTCGTCTCGTCAGAAGGAAATCAGAAGGGCGCGAGTGCTTGGCCGCGTCGCTCCTCCCGGCCGAGCCGAGCAGGATGTGTTGCGCGGGGCCGAGGGACAACGCGTCATTGTAGCGCTATCTAACACCTTCCCAAATATGAGCGAATGCTGCAAGGTCGATGCTAATGTGGACCGCCATGCATGATCTTTTCCCATCGTCCATATCCTGCTGCTCCTTGTTCTTCTATGCGGCCCATCAAAGGTTCGCCGAGCTCGCGTTCTCGGTCACCTTTGGCCCTTTCGTAGCTGCAAGCACGACCACTTCCCTTACCGGGTCCCCGCGCTCGCTCATGCAACGAACGCGCATCGAAAAGGTTATAGACGGTAGGCATATAACTGACTAAGTGAATGATAATGGCTATGGTAGTGGAAGTGGTTGTGATACTGCTGGTGATGGTGACGGTAGTAGCGGTGGTGATGGTAGCGGTAACAATAGCAAATGATCACAATAATAATAAACAAAACGCATCTTTAACTTTCTCACGGAACTGACACACAGATTACGTGTCACGAGACCGCTCCACCCAGACTGGTTGCAAGAGAGCCTAAAGAGGCAAGCGCAGAGGACCGCAAAACGTGGGGCCGTCAACTCATAATCATGCAGGTAGGTCGGCGCAGAGACCACCACTGAGACACAAAGACCAGCATGCAAACGGCAGTAAAGAGCGCCAGAGAGCGACATGGAGGCAACATATAAGGCGCGGAGCCTCTTGGCCCTTCCGTCTGCAGGTGCATGTTGGAGGCCAGGGCGGTGGGCAGTGGGTGGTTGGGGGTGGCGGGCGGCAGAGACGGCCAGGTGGGTGGCGTGTCACAACCTTCTCCACCTGAGTTTCCTGTTAGCCCACCGCAGGAGTAGGAGTGGGCATGAGAGGGGGGGAGGTGTTTTTTTCTTGAGTGGTAAATGAAGGAAGCAATAATATATGCACAGGCAGGAGCAGACGAGGTCTTAGAGCTGCGTGTAATATCTAATGTCAAATACACCACTAACATGAGTTAATTAACCAAGCTAAAAGGTGATATCTGTTCTCTGTAGCATATACCGTAATTCTAATATACTTGTTACTTTAAATAAACGAGCATGTCCATGATGACCATTCCTCCACCTCTCATTCTCTCATTCTCCTACTCTCTCTCTCTTCCTTTCTTTCTTTTTATCTCTCTCTCTCTTCCTTTCTTTCTCTTTCTCTCTCTCTCTCTCTCTCTCTCTCTCTCTCTCTCTCTCTCTCTCTCTCTCTCTCTCTCTCTCTCTCTCTCTCTCTCTCTCTCTCTCTTTCTCTTTCTCTTTCTCTTTCTCTTTCTTTCTCTTTCTCTCTCTCTATTCACTCTTTATTTCTCCCTCTTTTCCAGCCACAAAGAAGTGCATCAAGAGGAAGGGAGGCGACTGAAGAAGATTATGCTGCGGGTGCCTGGCCGCCACAAGGACAGACACCCGTACCCTGCCACTTCCTCGTACAGGCAGCGTCTAATCCTCAGATATAAAATCATCAGTAGAGTGAGCATATGTAATGCAATATCTAGAGACACAAATTACGATGATTGTACTACATGGACTTATGTGTGTGTGCCTATACATACATACATACATACATACATATATGTGTGTGTGTGTGTGTGTGTGTGTGTGTGTGTGTGTGTGTGTGTGTGTGTGTGTGTGTGTGTGTGTGTGTGTGTGTGTGTGTGTATGCATGTGTATGTGTATGTGTATGTGTATGTGTATGTGTATGTGTATGTGTAGGTATATGTATGTATGTGTATGTATGTATGTATATATATATATATATATATATATATATATATATATATATATATATGTGTGTGTGTGTGTGTGTGTGTGTGTGTGCGCGCGCGCACGTATATAGATAGAAAGATAGCTTTATAGCTGGATAGATATAGATGCAAATCAACAGAGAAACGTGAAACGAAGAGGGGGGGGGGGGAGCAGAGAGGGTGGGGGTAGTCACATCACATGTTACATAAACAAGCAATAGTTTCACCACGCTGCGATAGCTTCAGCAGTCACGCTGTCGGAGCACGCGCCTCTTGCCTTATAGGGTAGTGAAGTCGGCTCACCACTGCCCCTCCCTCCCCCTCCCTAACTTCCACGCCTCTTGTCATCCACATCGCGGAAACAGTTCCCCCTGCCCCCCCCCCCCCCCTGCCCCTCCCAAGAACGCTTCCCTCCTACATATCGGAAAACAAATGCCGATCGAACGCTCTCGCTCTTCCTGTATCCGTCGCCGCCTTACTTGGAGGGACCCAAGACCGACAAATCCCGTCCCGGTCAATTCCTTCATTGTTTTCCTCTAAAACGGATGAGGGGGGGGGGGGGGGGTTGAGTGAGCAAGCTTACACTCATAAGAATAAATATAGAGCAGTTCTGGCAGCGACGAGGCTGACCGATGCATACGCCTAGGATTTCTGAATTCGACATCCTTATAATGAAGGCCCTCTTACGCCTGGCTAGCCTGGCCTCCTCCTCCCCGTGGTAAAGAGGTTATGAGGGTGAGGATGACCAGGCAGGTGGACCGGCCTGAAGGGCGAGGGGAGGGGAGGAGAGAGAAGGGGAAAGGAAGGCAGGGGAGGGGAGGGGAGGGGAGGTGGGGAGAGGAGGAGAGGGGAAGGGGATATGCGTGCATGCATGCGTGGGAATTCTGGTGTAGAGCTGGGGCTGTCTAGGCGAGCGATGGAACGGGCGGGGTTCCCGCGGCGAGTGCATGGGCACCTTCAGGTGGTGGCGGGGAGAGGAATGAGGAAATGTGAGGGGAGGAGGAGGGAACTTCTGAGCGTGGCGCGGCGAGCGCGGGCAGGTGGTGGCGGGAACCTTCACTCCATATTTGGCGCGGCTCCTCGGCGAGGGGGGACATCGACGGCATGAATGGCGGGCGGGGCGCGGCTCTCCCTTCCCTCTCTCGCCCTTAAGCTGGCTCACGACACACGGACGGACGGACGCACGCACGCCAAGAATGGCACCCAAGACCCTGTCAACCCGGTACCTGAAAGTGCCGCACCCGAACCATTCTCTGGCCCGGTCCTCAGTGCCTAATAAGGAGCTACCTTCACCCTCCTCACCCACGGCGTTTAGGCTGCGCTCATATTCACTCTTTCACTCTCTGTCTCTCATCTTCTCCCTCTCTTTCTCTCTCTCTCTCTCTCTCTTACCTTCTCTCTCTCTCTCTTTTCTCTCTCTCTTTCTCTTTTCTCTCTTTCTCTTTTTTTTCTCTCTTTTTCTCTTACTCTTTTTTCTTCTCTCTCTCTTTTTCTTTTTTCTCTCTCTCTTTCTCTTCTCTTCTCTTCTCTTCTCTTCTCTTCTCTTCTCTTCTCTCTCTCTCCCAGACTCTCGCTCTGACGAGGCAAGGTCCAAGCGCCCCAAGCAGCAACGCAACCTTGTTGGCACCTTGGAGGCCCCGCCAAATCCAGGTCGGGGAAGGGATGCACTGGGTACGCGGCGACCCCACCTCCGCGTTTCGTGGTCGCGGCAACTCACTCTCTTCGATTTTTTTGCGCACTTACATAACGAATATCTTTCCGTAATCAAATAAAGGAAGGAGCACAGAAGCATCCGTTATCATAAAATCATCGTTGACACTGTTATCAATAATCGGACTATAATCAAAGCAGAACAACAAAGCCAGGGCGCGCGAACGACGCTTAGCCGCTTGACAACGGCCTTGGCACTTCGCTGGACGGTCATTACCAGAGGCAACTAACTACATGCCGCTTGACACTACAAAATCTTTCACGCCGACTGTGCGCTGCAACACAGACGCCAATCACTATGCCATTTAATTGCTGATCCATCTCAGATCATCACTGCAACTGCAATTATGACTGCTATTGCATCTCATACACTCCCCTCCCCGTCAAAAAAAAAAATCTCGCCAGAGGGAGAAAGAGCGCGAGAGAAGTAAAAACTCAACATTATAAGTGACGCAGATGTCCCAGCTCTCGTCACGAATAATAAAGCAAAGGCGTGAATCCCGGGGGCTAATACCTTCGAACTCAATACGAAAAAGAATAATCATAAAAAAAAAAAAACTCACGCGCAAGAACACCTCATCCATCGAGAGAAAGGGCGCCATCTGTCAAGCATGGAAACCGTGCATCATTTTCGCTACAATTACTGGATACGAAAGCCGCGGTGGATGTTTACCCGCGGTGTTCACTGGTGTTCGTTCGCTGCACTTTCTACGTCGCCGACCCCCCCCCCCCCCCACCCCAAGCGGAGACCGGACGCGCAAGACAGCATGCTTATCTTCCGTTATCACTTGCGCTGATTGGGATGGGGTGGGGGGGGGGGACTCTGAAGGTGAGGGAAATTTGAGGAGGAGGGGGGGGTAGGAAGAGGAGGAGGAAAGTATGAGAGAAAAGGAAGAGAGAGAGAGAGAGAGAGAGAGATGATATATGTGTCGTATATGTATGTATGTATGTATGTATGTATATATGTATATATGTAAATATGTATGTATGTATATATGTATGTATGTGTATATAAATATAAACATACATACATATATATATATATATATATATATATATATATATATATATATATATATATATATATACTTATATATATGTGTGTGTGTGTGTATGTGTATATATGTGTATATGTATATGCGTGTGTGTGTATGTTTGTGTATGTGTGTGTATGCACACACACACACACACACACACACACACACACACACACACACACACACACACACACACACACACACACACACACACGTGTGTGTGAGTGTGTGTGAATGTGTGTGTATGTGTATGTGTATGTGTATGTATATGTATATGTGCGTGTGTGTGTCTGAGTGTGTGCGCGCGCGTGTGCGTGTGTGCGAATGCGTGTGAGAGAGAAGCTGATAAATCCCACGAATCCCAGCTGCCGGCGCAGCGGCACTCCCGTCAAATCTTGCACCGTCTGCCTCCCGAGAGCTCTTCGCTTTGGATAAGATAGCACTCTCGGTCTCTCCCTTGCAAGAACGCATCATCGCAGCTCTCGTTGTCTCGAGTCACTGCGGTAACTTCTGTGGCAGGTGGAGAGTTATTAAGCGATCATCAATGTGAGATGAGAACAAAGGAAAATTTCAATCGACAAACAAAATAACACATACTCATAATATATATATATATATATATGTGTGTGTGTGTGTGTGTGTGTGTATATGTGTGTATATGTATGTATATATGTATATATATATATATATATATATATATATATATATATATATATATATATATATATATATGTGTGTTTATATATATATATATATATATATATATATATATATATATATATATATATATATATATATATATATATATATATATATATATGTATGTATATATGTATATATATGTATATGTATATATATATGTATATGTATATATATATATGTATATGTATATGTATGTATATATATATATATATATATATATATATATATATATATATATATATATATGTATATGTATATGTATATGTATATGTATATATATATATATATATATATATATATATATATATATATATATATATATATATATATATATATAACACTGAGAAGCCAACTCTATTACTGTCCCTCCCTCTATATAAGCAACTACTTGCTGAACTTTGCCATCTCCACAGACATGTCTCCTCTGTCTGACTCTGAGTTTGGGAAGGTGTCGAGCAGCTGCAACTTGGAATGTAGATAAAAGAGAGAGACAAAAAAAGAAACGAAAAAAAAACACACATCTTAAGAACAACATAGACGACCTGTGAATTCAAAGAAAGAAGCAAGAAAGTGGAGAGAAGTCGGGCGTTTAAACAAAGGCCAGAGAAGTACCCCAACGCCCGGGCGCCAAACTGGCCACATGCCCTGTCCGGCGCGAGAAGTCTTCCCGCCAAACCGGGATGTCTCTCGCTACCACAACATCATTCATTAATTTCGCTCGATTTGCTTTACCATATGGGATTTCTGGGATACAATATTGGTCCATCAGACAAAGAGAGGAAATTAAGTATTAATCATATGAATCTTGAGTATGTGCAGGCAGCCAAGAATAATGCGGACCAATTTTAGAAGTGAAAGTGACTGGCAAGGCATGTAACAGTCACATGCCTCTAACGGACGAATCTCTCTTACGGCCAGGATTCAGTTTCACGAATTTTAAATGAGTCACGCACGCACTTGAAAGTAATCCTCGAAAAAGCTAATGGGACACCCGCTTTAATATCTGAAGGTCGGTTACGTATCAGCGCCAACGGTCAGTGTGAAACCGCGTGGGCGGAGTCATCAGGTTGGGCACAGCGATGTTGCGAGCGATTTAAATCCCCCTCCATCTCTAGCTCGACCTTTCCCTCCCCTCTCCTCCCTTCTTCTCTTCTCTTCTTCTCTCTTCTCCTCTCCTTTATTCTCCACTCTCCTTCACTCCACTCCTCTCTCCCCTGCCCATCCCTCGGTGCCTATTTTGGCCATGAGACGTTATATTCAGTAACAATGCAACCGCTTCCCGGGGGATAACTAAACACCAAGAAAAATGTACAACGAGGCTGCAGCTGACTAGGCCCTCGCCAGGTAGCTTCAGCACTGTGCATAATGGCCAATCGTCTCTCTCTCCACTTTTTCAACCTACATTTTCCGCCGTTAACACCTTCCCAATACAGCTGCAACCGCAAGAACAACTTCCTCACAGAAGAGTATAACCGCAAGCCCCACAAAGCACTCCTTTTGGATCTTATCGGATTTAAATTTCAGTTCGAAAGATGTATTCTAGAGGCACGCGAATATCCGAATATAAATACCTCGGAACTCACATCTTTACACAAGGTCTTACGCAATCACACTCGCTGATTTATGTAACGGAATAACGTGAAACCGCAAACAGCGTCGATCGACCACTAGAGCCCTGCATTCGGCATTGCCGTGTCGTATTTTCCATTCAACGAAACCCTGAAACTGGCAAACAGCCCTCTCAAAAATAGAAAATAAAAGATAAAAGCCAGTAAGCCCTCGCAGCCGGGCACATCAGCGACAGCAAATCTCGGGAGGGAGTAATAATCAGCGGACCGCGAACTCGGTTGGGAGGGAATATGATCGCGTCCCTCACGCGGGGCGGAGGCGGCTCCTGTCGCATGACCTGTCACACTCACTCATCTGAGGGACGAAAATAATCAAAGCTCTCGTCGGGGTCACTTGGCGAGGGGAAGAGGTGACGAGAGCATGGGGGTCTTGTCGTTATTCCAGGCCAAAGGTGGGCTGCCTAACATACCCGAAAGCTCAACCCGTAACCGACATGGGCCTTCGTCACACATGCCTAGACTACACGTGTCCGGTGTCAACTACGAGACTAATCCATCGATCTATTCCCCTTCGCATTCTTGACTTACTTCCCTACGAACATTCTGATCCTTGCAAGTCTAATAATAGAACAATATAGAACACCCGCCAAGGAAATCACAACATCAACCTTTCTCCTTACACAACAGAGCGGCTGCGGCACACACCCTTCCTACACCCGAATCCTGAACAAAGGATCGCCTTGTTAGAACAATACAGAGAACGACTGCTGGACGACATCCCTGATATGGCATTGTCTCTCTTTCGCGAACAAAATGCTCTCAAGAGGAAATAATTAGCCGTCACAATATGCAGAAAAAGTCAGAACACAGCGTGCTTTTTAGAGCATTTATTTCTGGTATACGCTCGTGGAATAATAAGCTTGGTGAAAAAGCCTGGTGATGTTATCGGAAAAAAATCATGGTGAAGTTATCAGAAAAAGCCTGGTGATGTTAGCAGAGAAACAAAAACAAACGCTAGCACATGTAACAAGGCGTTGCCACACCCACATAACAGCCACCAGCACAGAGCATGCATGATTCACGACAAATAAACAATCATTAATCGCCAATATGTGTGGAATCTCGTCTAACGTGGCAGCAGCTCGGGCCACCAAGTCACTACGTACGAACGAGCATGAACCCCGAGGAGGTGACAAAGCAAGATTACCGAGGCGTAACATCCTGCAATATCCCTAGGGAGTGAAGGAGGTGCAAGTAATGTGTACAGGGCAAATCCAGGAAGTAATGTTGTAACGTGTGGGAGGATGGGAGGGCAAAACACACACACACACACACACACACACACACACACACACACACACACACACACACACACACACACACACACACACACACACTCTCTCTCTCTCTCTCTCTCTCTCTCTCTCTCTCTCTCTCTCTCTCTCTCTCTCTCTCTCTCTCATAAGTATCTTTTTGTTTACTGGCCTACACAGCTCATACTGAACTTGGAACTTTATCCACATCTTTAGTACATCCTGTTTTTTTTTCAAAAAAAAATATCAGTGTTAATTAAAGGACAATCATATATCATTTTCGGACAACAGCAGATAATATAAAATACTTTACGACCAGCATCTCTAATATCTTGTCGAGCCCCAGCAACGGGCATCCTTTACCCAGAGGAACAACACCACATTAGGCATCGCTAATCTAACGAAGACATACATCTCCTCCTTAGCGTGTCTTTCCACTTACCTCTTCGGCAACACAATATTCACATCCCGCTAAGGTCATGATACTAATTTTAAAAGCGGGACCGATAATGACATCATTCACACGCGCT
>BOPN01000196.1:608391-625891 GCA_017312705.2 Penaeus japonicus
CTTTTATTTTTTACTATCGAATGGGTAACATATAATTCAAAAGAAAGATAAGTGACAAACCAGCTAGCTATCTGCTGACCGCGGCCGAGGAAATGACACTCACTTGGGTCTAATCATCCCCCTACCCTTCCTTCACGTCCCCCCCCCTTTCTTCACCCTTCACCCTTTTAGCTCCCTCCCCTTATGGGTTCAATTGCACTCTTGTTTATAACGGATTGCAACCCTGATACCCAAGGATCAACGTCGCGCCTCGAGAGGGGATCACATGCGTTTTTCTGCTCTTTACACGCGGACGTATATGGACATCGTTTTTTTATCATTATCATTATCAATATTATTGGTAGTTGCATCGTCCAGTAGGCCGTTCAATTCTTCTCTTCTTATCTTCATCTGGATATAGCTCTCCTTTATAGCTGCATATTGCACTATCTCCACCAACTTCCCTTTACTACACAGGCTAATTCATGCTAATAGCAACCACCACTTTACACAATATACTTTCGTCCATGCTGGAGGGTACAAGCTCATCCTAAACGTCCTTGTTCACTTGTTCTCTACATAGCCTTAGGGTACCGTTATATGTATGATTATGTATTATATCACAGTTCTTACGCCGCCTTGCCTTCAGGCTGTAGACAGAATCTCTGTCTCTGTCTGTACGTCTGTTTCTCTCTTTTCCCTTCTCATTTCGTTCCATTACTGGCTTTATCCCTCCACTATTCTCGCCATTTTTCTCTCGGAAACAATCAGTCAAGTCACAGTTTGTGTTCCAGTGTAGGACTGATAAAAATCCATTGTCCTGATACCTGCCAAACCGCGGTTATCTGAACCATTATAATCAGCACTGCCAGCTTATACCAAGTCACCTCTATCAATTCGTTCTATTTGCTAACGACAATCAATAATATATTGGGCTGCTCACCACTGCCACTTAATGGCACTGGTTCGCTGGCAGTGCCACTCCCCTGCTTCGGGCATCGACTTATCTCAAGAAAAGTAATATCTAAAGCAGGTTGTGAGCGGTCGTTTGCATATCTCACGTTACATGTGACCCGGTCATAATAGGGTCACTGCAGAGAGTGAGTGAGTGAGTGAGTGAGTATGTATGTGAGTATGAATGTGAATGTGAGTGTGAGTATATGTGTGAGTGAGTGAGTGAGTGAGTGAGTGAGTGAGTGGGTGAGTGTGTACATACATGCAAGTGCACGCACGCACACACACTGCAGATGCATGTGTAAATGCAAGTACAAGCCTTTGAACCGAATGATCCCGTGATAAAAGGAAATATGGTTACCAGCAATGAAACCATGTTTCTGGGTCCTGGCCGATAATTAAGCACCGGTTATTACAACATGCCTCCTCCCCCTCGCCCCTTCGACCCTATATACCCCCGCCAGCACATGCCCTTGCCCCCTCGCCACCCCCTCGCCACCCCCACCCCCCACCCCGCCCCATAGCCTTCTCCTCGGAGCTACTCAAGCGCGAGGTGCAACTGCAATTCGGTCTCGCTGGTCGTGACAGGCCGAGCGTAGCGGAGAGACAGGCCGGTCCGACTCCCCAAGGTAACGCCCCTCATTATGCAAACTAATTACGTGAATGTCCAGGTTATTACCAAACAGGCCGGGCCATGACCACAACGCCGACCCTGGAGACTCGTCACCCTCAGCCTCCCTCTCGCTCCTCGCACCCCCCCCCCCACACACACACACCCATGCACTCCCGTCCCTGACGATCCTATAACCTCCTCACACCGCATCCTCCATCCCTCATTCACTCACTCACTCACTCCCCTTGTTCTTCCTTCCCACACTCCTTCCTTCCTTCCTTCCCTCTCTTTCTTCATGCTCCCTCCTTCCTTTCCTCCCTCTCTTTCTCTTTCTCTCTCTCTCTCTTCTTTCCTTCCCTCCCTCCCTAAAACACAAGGCGATAAGTCCATGCATCCTCTGCGTGTGACCTTAACTTGTATTATTATTTTTGTGAATTATGATATTAAACCAAGAAATAAAAGACTCCTGCAAGAGTGGCAACCTTTTTATTCAACGAATATTACATGTATGAAGACGAGGCAAGAATAAAAAACATTTTTTTTTTTTTTTTATAAGTCAAGCAACATAATACTGGTCTGACGCTTTCCGTTTATCCGAATTGCTCGAAATTTATCCTTGAGTCAGTATGTCCGACAGGGGTGTGTGAGAGGGGGCGTGTCCTCACGGGGAGGGGAGGGGAGAGGGGTGTCCTAACACATCGCTCCGCGTTAATGGCACTCGCCGCCTCGCTTTGTCTGCTTCACACCCTGCGCGCACCTCCTCGCCCTCAGCATTGTAGCTGGCCACTTCAGTATAGAAGGACACCCTTAGAAAACGTCATGCTGATTGCGATGACCATACAAATGCCCCCCCCCAAAAAAAAAATAAAATAAAATAAAATAAAACAGGGCAACAAACGGACAGGAAATAGTCATACCTACCTCTACCCCTTCCATAGACTTCCCCTTCCCCCTCTCATCCCCCTAAAGCTTGATATTAATAAGTCTTACTTCCAAGTTCCATTTCAAGGTAGCCAAGTCACCTAGCAGCAACATGAGTGGAGAGAGAGAGAGAGAGAGAGAGAGAGAGAGAGAGAGAGAGAGAGAGAGAGAGAGAGAGAGAGAGAGAGAGAGAGAGAGAGAGAGAGAGAGAGAGAGTGAAAGCATTCCTCGCATGGCCCACGTTTCCTCCAGAAGTTAACAAGGTAGAGAAAAAAAAAAAAAAAAAAAAAAAAACAGAAAGAGAGAGAGAGAGAGAAACCACCACCACCTCCGGGCATCATCGACAACATAGAAAGCTCGTAAGTGAAACCTTCGCAACACCTAAGATCCGTGGAAGAACAATGGCGTGCATGATTGCATGATCTAGTTGACTGTGCTCAAGGACCCCCCAGCATGTGGGAAGTGGGGAAGGGGGGAGGGGGGATGGGATGACCATGTTGCGACTCAAAGTAGGGCCTGGAGTTTCAGGTTCTTGGGACCATGCAAATAGGCTCACTTATCATCTTTGCCATAAAGTCTGATGCTAATATGGGGGCAAAGATAAGATGGCACAAGAGATCAGGAATGAGAACGGCAATGAATGATGAACAGGGGGGGGGGGGGCGTAGGAAGAGGGATGAAGGAGAAAAGGAGATGGAATATAGGTAACAGAAGTGCATGAATCAGACAAGTTTATTAAGACAAGTGGTTCCTTACATCTAAAAGCAATAAGGTAACATAGGTTATCCTCACCCCAATCTTAGTCCCAACACCTTACAGCTATATCAACAGATTGAAATACACATACTGTTCAAAAAGTGGATTAAACGTTAAATGTTTACATTTCAGAAAAGTGATATAACATTGTAAGTTTTCACCCTCACCATGATAAGTCTTCCCCTGGGATCACATAATCACATACTTGAATATGTGACGCACATTTATGTTAGCAAGACATAATTATGTTCCTAGAGGAGAGAGGAAGATATATATATATATATATATATATATATATATATATATATATATATATATATATATATATATATATATATATATATAATATGCCAATCACATCCGCCGGATCCCCCCCTCCTCCTTGCGATGAAACGCAAAACCACCCGGAATCCGAATCGGTGTAGCCACCAACCCCGAGCCGCCCTCCCCCGAGCCTCTGGGGATGACCTCCTGGCGCGGCAGGAGGCGCAGCGCGGGCCGGGAGGAGTCAACGCACTGGGACAGTCCTCCTCCCAAGGTCAGAAGGGACCATTTAACAAAGCAGTGGCGGTGTTGACGACGGGACGACGGGTCCGACACAGCCTCCTACTAGTTCCCACGGTTGTTAACCCCCGGCCTACACCTCGCACCACTATCCCCGCACACGCACATGCACACACGCATACACACACACACACACAAACAAACAACCACACACACATACACAAACAAACAAACAAACACACACATACACAAACAAACAAACATACACACAAAAAACAAACAAACAAACAAACACACAGACACAGACACAAAAACACACACACACACACACACACACACACACACACACACACACACACACACACACACACACACACACACAGGCCTTAGACCTTCTTCCTGTAGAGCGGCGTCACGGAAAGCTCTCGCGGTTGGTCTTCCTTTACCTTGAAAGAGGAGGGAGGGAGAAGGTGGGAGGAGGAAGAGGAAGAAGGGGAGGAAGAGGAGGGACGGGAGGAAGAGGAGGGACGGGAGGAAGAGGAGGGACGGGAGGAAGGTGAGGTGGGGAGGAGGGGAAGAGGGGAGGATGGGAGGAAGAGGAGGGAGGGGAGGAATAGGAGGAAAGAGGAAAAGAAGGAATAGGAGGAAGGGGAGGATGATGTGGAAGAGAAGGAAGAGAAGGAGGAAGGAAACGGGGAAGGAAAAGAAGGGGAAGAAGAGGGAGAGAATGGGAAGGAGAGGAGGGAAAGGGGAAGAAAGGGAGGAGGGTGAACAAAGAAGAGAAAAATCAAGATGGGGGATATGATAGCGTTTTAATATGAAACGAGAAACACACTGGGGGGAAACAAGGGCGCGAAACAGTAGTAGAAGAATAGGAGGAAGAAGTATGAGGAGGGGATAGAAGAAGAAGGGAGAAAGGAGGAGAAGAGGAAGGGAGGAACAGAAATAAGAGAGAGGGAAGGGAAGGAGGAGGGAGGAATAGGAAGAAGAGAAGAAGAAGAAGAAGGGAGGAAGAGGGAGACGAATGGAGGAAAAGGTGGAAGAAGAAGAAAGAAGAATAGGAAGAAGCTAAAATCAAAGAGAGTGGGAAAGCAGAAGAGGAGCAACGAAAGATCGCGGAAAAAGGTCGCGGCGAGTTCATAGGAAAGGTGGAAAGTTCAAAAGGAACAGGCCGCAAGCGCACAGAAATAAACAGGACAAACAAACAAGCGCCACTTAAAGCACAGCCTTCTGGGAAGACGATTTTTTCCCCTCCGGCGTGTTTACTGGCCCCGCCGTCAACGACAATCCCAGGCTAGGATTTGGCACGAGTTTCCCTTCTGTGCAAACAAACATATGCATGTTGACAAGCCAGGCGAAATCACCTCCATACCCTACCTTCCATGCCACACACGTAGACAAGCACAGTCGCTTACATGGGCTCAAACAAACACAGACACAGACACACACACACACACACACACACACACACACACACACACACACACACACACACACACACACACACACACATACACACACACACCTCGTTCAAAAGCGAAAAACTTGCACGCACAAAAGGTTACCTGTTACGAACGAGTGAAAATATCCCATCCACAAAAAAGCAAGACTGACCAAAGAGGGAAACGGAACGGATCATGACTATCAATAAATATCAATAACGCTCTGAGCACTTCGGCAGACGACTTCGCTTCATCTTTTTAGGCTTCTTCAGAGGGCGTGGCCCGCGTGTGGCTAAGCCTGGGTGGCCTTTTGGGGGGAGAATCACGTACTGATAACCACATTAATAAAAATAATATTCATAACAATACAACTGGTAATAATGATGATTTCTAAAACAAATAAGTGACGATAGTTATATATAATAGTAAATATGATATTGAGAAGTACATGGTTATATATAATAATAAATATGATGATGCTGAGAAGCACATCAACTACGAGGGGGACTAGAAAAATAACTTTAATAATGATATCGACATCTAAATAACCTATAATTGCAGAAGTGTTTCGTCATTTTTTGTGTGTTCTATATGTTCGTCTCCACGTATCCCAAAACACGCCTCTCTGACGCGCCCCTATTTTCAACACAAAGGCAAAGCTTCAACAAAGAACACGTCGCACCTGTATATATTGCAAGTCCATATCCAAATGTCATCTGTCCCTTTCTTGCTTTGAAAACAGACATGAAAGTCTTCCTCGTGAGATCAAAATGTGGCAGAGCAAGCAAAGCAAAGCTGATGCCCACCGCATTTCTCTCGCTATAAATAGAAAGACCATATCCGCAGATAATAATACAAAAGCGCCGAGTTTATTCAGGCCGCGTTATCTACGGCGCACGCAGGCGATAATCTTCCTTACCATTACTTGCTTAATCAGTGGACACTGCAACAATAAATAATGCAAGCACGCAAAAGATACTGAAAATGTGTGGACAGAGTCCTGCCCCTCTCCCCCTCCCTCTCCATCGCATGCGGGCCACAGGAGGGGAATGACACTGAATGACACCATTATCCCCGCGTGGGCATGGCACGCTCTTTACTCCATCTCCAGCGACCGTTTGACGAAGAGAGAGAGAGAGAGAGAGAGAGAGAGAGAGAGAGAGAGAGAGAGAGAGAGAGAGAGAGAGAGAGAGAGAGAGAGAGAGAGCGAGAGAGAGAGATGAAGGGAAAAAAATTACAACTTACAAAATACGACGAAACAATATGAGCGGAAAATCGAAAAGGAATCAAAGAAATCAAAGAAGAAAGAAAAAGAAAAAACTTTTCTACGCCATCTGGCTTCCTTCCCTCACATCTTTTCGGTTTTGGCAGAAATGTGAAAGGTTAACCGAGGACGCAGTAATTACACGGGGGAAATGTCTAGTTGATTAAAAAACGATAGGAACCTCCGGGCGTATAAGCTAAAAATTCTAATTCCGTGTAATGAGGGCCAGGAAATGGGCACACAGGCACGATGGGTAATGCCACGCACAACCGACATCTGCACTGAATTAATACAAGGCCAAATTTAATATATGTAATGGAAAATGGCTTAATGAAAAAAAAATGCTGACAATAAGTGGACATATCTCTGCAGGATTTACCGTATGTGTTTGTAACAAAGAATGAATGCGCAGAACAGAAACCGCACTAACGTTTAATAGCACTTCATTATTTGCACTGTACGACCCGATAAACACCCATTAGTCGGGATTTTCATGTATCAACACTAATCTTTGCAACAGTTCCCCCAGCGACAGAAAAAAAGACTGATAAAAGAAATATGATCACCGTTTTCCTGCTCTATTATATCGCAACAATTATCATATCTGACGTTCACACTTCGTTGCCACGCCACCACGCTCGCCGTCGCCCAGCACTACAGCCGCGTTATCTCATTATCATTATGTAACAGTACTTCCTACACCTGCACAGTGGGTACACCCCCACTGAGTACACCCCCCTATCCCCCGAAGAGCCTCTGCCACTATGCCTCTCACATATCGGCCCAACTTTTGTTACGTTCCCGTACGCCGACCTTGCTAAACCTACTGGAGCATTGGCAAAATCCGGCACCGCCATCCCATCACATCACCAGTCATTATCATGCCGGAAACACTGCCTCGTAGGAGGGGGTGGGGAGAAACAAGTCCCGATTTTTTATTCGCACAATTATCAGTCTCTGTATATATGTATCTGTCTGTATCTCTCTCTCTCTCTCTCTCTCTCTCTCTCTCTCTCTCTCTCTCTCTCTCTCTCTCTCTCTCTCTCTCTCTCTCAATATTATTCAAGGACCTTTCAGATGTTTTTTTTTTTCTGTGACTGCCTATGAGAATTACTTCCGGTTCATCTACAGTAGGTGTGTGTGTTGGGGGGATTCAACCTTAATCAATGAGCACTTATTCGCAGAAGTAACTCATGCAGCACACTGTGTTCTTCGAACTTATTTCTCTTCCAGGCAGAGAATAATACCAGTCATGTAGGATTCCATCCGCGACATTGCGCTTCAATTGCTATGTCTCCGTCCGTCCATTCTCTCTCTGTCTCTCCTCTCTTCCTTCCCTCTCAATCCTCAGTCACAGATAGCAACATATATCAACCCCATCCCACCCCGCACCCCACACACGCGCCACAAGTAAACAGGGTGCATACGGTGACCAGAGACAACGGCGGCTATACATGGTCGCGTGGGCGTGGCGTGGGTGTGATGTCGCGCTGCAGATGCTCCTAGTAGCCTGCATGACTCACAAGCCCGACAAATTCGCAGCAGCATCAACCAAGTAAGGCCGGAACCCGGCGAACTGGCTGCATAACTCTGCATGCCTCGCGATGGTTATGCGCCTGCTGCCTCTGTCTCTCGCCCTGTCTTCTGGACGGTGAATCACAGCGGGAGGAGAGGAGCCTCGTGCGAAGTAAGGGGGATAGGGGGGGGGGGGGGGGGGGGGGGGTAAGGGAGATGGGGAGGATGGGGGAGTGTTGGAAGGATGAGGAGGAGGAAGAGAAGAAGTGGGAGAAGGGAGGCAGACAGGGAGATGGAGGCGAGGGAGATCGAAGAAGGTAGGGAGGAAGAAAGAAGGTGGTAGAAGTAACAAATGAGGAAAGAGGGAGAAATAGAGAGATAGATAGAGAGTGGGAGAGGAAGAGAATAAGGGAAGAAGAGGGAAGAATAGACAGGCAGGCATACAGACATACAGCCAACAATATAGATAAGAGAATATAGATAAAGAGAAAGAGAGTAAGAGAAAGAGAGAGAGAGAGAGAGAGAGAGAGAGAGAGAGAGAGAGAGAGAGAGAGAGAAGAATGCATAATCACATACAACAGTGTACATTTTAAACAACCACATTTCAACACCCAGGTCATCAAACTGTGCTCTAACCCCCCTCCCCCTGCCCCTCCCCCTCCCTCCCATTCACCCGAAGGCTACTGTCACAGGGAGGGGCCGATGTCGGGATTATCGAGCGGTTGCGTAACGCGGATAATGGAAGTGTTGGGACCAAACGCGGCGACTGACCTCCAGAACGACCATCCATCAGATAGCGAGTCGTTTAGCACCGACCAGGAATGTTCGGTACCGACCGGTCTGGTACTTCGTTCCACCTGCGCCGCCATTGTGACTTGCCGAAATCTTTGACTGGGATTCAACCCCCCCTTTCCCCCTCCCTCCCTCCCACCCACACATACACACCTAGGAAGGATAACTGCAGACCAAAGTCCACCTGAACAACCCCCGCAACAACGCTTTTGCATCCACGTGGGACTGCAGAACCGACAAATCAGACATACAGTCAGACGGGGTTGCCGGATAGCGTGTCACACAAGGAGGAGGAGGAGGAGGAGGAGGAGGAGGAGGAGGAGGAGGAGGAGGAGGAGGAGGGGGAGGGAGGGGAGGGAGGGCGGCGTGCAAGTGATTTACGAGGTATCTGCTATGTAGACGACGAAGCAGTTCTAACATATACATTATTTCATATATACGCAAACAAACATACATAAACACACACAGACGTGTCTGTGTGTGTGTGTGTGTGTGTGTGTGTGTGTGTGTGTGTGTGTGTGTGTGTGTGTGTGTGTGTGTGTGCATCTATAAATCTGAATTTCCTGATGTCTTGCCTTCATTTTTCTTTTTATCTTTGCAATCACCTCATTTTCCGTCCCTATCTCCAAGCCCCCTGGCACGGCAAGAAGAGCAATGTCCTGGCGTTGCATGTCAACACCTGCAAGGAGGTTGATGCTCCCGATGCTGTCCCCGCAACAGCGCGCTGTTACCATACCCATCATCGCTGTCATCGCATAAAGGCTCTGGCCGGTTGCCCTGCCCCCGGACGGCCAAACAAAACATGCAAACACGCTTTTTCTCTCACTGAACGGCTGCTTCTAATGACGCTAAATTGCTACTGAACAGCAAGCGTGTTATTCTGATCTCCATCCACAAACGCCTTTATCCAAATATAAAAACGGTAACTAAATATGGATCAAAGTCCAGATTCCACGACGCTGACAAGAGGTTTGTCTGAGCAAGGAATAAACAAAAAAACAACAACAACAACATGCTACCTCTTGCAAGTTTGAACATAAAACTGTTGGCACAACCACCATAATACATCCAAATATAACAAAAATAAAAACAAAAAAGCGCGCCAACACGCAACGAAGCATCAGTGACCAAGCAATACCGCCCCCCAGCTAAAGAAAACCTGCTTTGCAAAACCACTTGTTGATAAGAGCAACAACAAACGACTGGGAAGCTGAGGCCTCTGTCAGTCCTCGACCCCCGGAGGCCCGCCGCTCACCGCCTCCATAGCCTTGTCAGCTCCTCCTCTTTTTCCTTCTTCTCCTCCTCCGTCTTCTTCTTATCTTGTTCTTCTTGTTCTTCTTTTTCTTCACCATCATCATCATCATCATCATCATCATCATCATTATCGTCGTCGTCATCTCCTTCTCCTCCTCCTCCTTTCCGTCGAACAGCCACGGGCGCTGCGGGACAACCACACCAGTGAGGCGTGACAAGCGCACGGCCATCTTTTCTCTACAACCGGAAATAAAATGTTTGGGGATGATCACCCCCCCCCCCCCAAACGCACAAACACATGGCACCTCCGCTAATCTCGCATCCTCCTCCCTCCTTTCCTTCCTCTTTACCTACGTACGTTTCTCTTCCCCTTCTTGCTCTGATTCCCTTTGCGGTACTTATGATCTTTTTATTTACACCCCTTTCTCTCTTTCAAGCCTTAGCCCTCCAGCATTTATAGATATTCTTTTCTATAATTCTTTTATTCTTTCCCTTACTCTACATGCTTATATCCTGAACATTCAGTTTCCATGAGCAAATAATTTACCTCTTGTTGCTATCTGCCTGCATGACGTCACGCTCTACCTTGCTTGCGCCTACGTCATTTCGCACACATCAAGCCATTTCTTTCCCTCCTTGGCATTCCCTTCCATTTTTCTTTACTTCTTTTTTTCATCTCTTTCCATTTTTCTTTCCCTTTCTTTCTTCCTTCCCTTCCTCCGTCGCCACATCGCACAGTCCCCTTCTTCCTTCCCTTCCTTATCCCGGAATTCGCTTTACCGCTCCCTCCTGCCTCTTCCTTTCTTTCCTTCCCTTTTACGCCCATTCTTTCCTTCCTATTGGCTCCCACGTCGCTTTGCCTTCCTCGTCCATCACACTACACCCACTCGAGAGACTCTCACAGCACAACACTTCCTTATTGCTCCTTGAAAGAGAGCCTCGGGGGAGCAGGCCGAGAGACCAGCCATCCGTGAGGGGCGGTGCCTGGGTGTTTCCGCATGACTAGTGCTGCTGGTGGATCCCGAAACGTGTTGAAGTCAACAATTAACAACAATATCAACATACCTCCCTCCATCGCCCCCTCCCCTCCCCAACATCGGCCACGAGAAGATAAACTATATACATCAACACGCAGGGAGTTGCCGTTTTTATCTGTCGTGTGATAGGTGTATTTTTTTTTCATTGCTTTGTTACCATGACAGCACGGCACAAACGGCTTTGACCTTCCCTTACCTTCCTTTTCTGGATCCGAGACACTCTGAGCTACAGATATACGTACCTGTAAGAGAAATTAATGCCTTTAGTATACAAGACTTTATGATGATAAAACAATGTAATGATGTTAATAAAATAATAATAATAATAATATCAATAACGACAACAACAATAATAATAATAATGATAACAATAACAATATCAACAATAACAGCACTAAAACTCAGCTGAACACAAACCACTTGTATAGTCATATTGCAATATTTCTTAACACTATAATTCAATCATGAAAGCTAAATATACGTTATAACGTACACACATTCTTTTCAAACAAACATAACTATTATCTTAAAATAAAGTTGAAAAAGAGCCAATAAAAAGAGAGAGAGCGAGAGAGAGAGAAAAGGAGAAAAACACAAGCGACAAACAGCGCCGACACCCCCCCCCCATTCCCCACCACTTCCCCGGCGCCTAATAACATCACAAGGAAATACCGAAGTCGGCACAATAGGCCAAGAGTCCACCTCTACAAAGCCTGGAAGAATCGAACAGTTTGCGATGATAGAGGGTGTTGGTGGGCGGTAAGGCTGGCCAGACCGCGGTGTGTGGGGGTGTTTATGGGGGTGGGGGTTGGGGCGGAGGTTATGGCTCAAGTACCGTGAAGAAGCGAAGGAAAACCGTTTAAAAACAGCCATTTTTTCTCACTTCATCGGATATGTTAGCCAGCCTTGGCAAAAGAACAGTTTCTTCACTGAGCAAAAAAAAATCGTCGACGAGAAAAAAAAAATGGCACTTGGACAGATTTTGTGAGTTGGAGAGTCCTGTGTAGTCGACCAGAACTAACTTAAAGGACGATTCGGGACACAAACAAGCAAAAAACAAAAACAAAAATAATAATAACGAGTAGGAAAGAGGCAAGAAACAGCTCACAAAGGTCCAACGACAAGGTCTGTCTGTCTGTCTGTCTGTCTCCCTCTCTTCAAACGCACGCGCGAAAGCACGCACACGCACGTCAATGCAGTCGTATACACACACGATCACGCACAAACGCGCACGCACACACACACACACACACACACACATAAGAAACCGGGGACTCGGAAAAATAAACTTGGGACTTTCGACGCGATACTGGCAACATGTAGGTGACACGAGGTGACAATAAGGTGGAATCAAACCACACGGCTTATTAACCTGTCATAAGGAAAATTTACTTCGGGGGGAAGGAGGAGGAAGAGGAGGAGGAGGAGGAGGAGGAGGAGGAGGAGGAGGAGGAGGAGGAGGAGGAGGGGGAGGAGGAGGAGGAGAAGTTGAAGAAGGTGAAGAGTAAGGAGGAGAAGAAGGAGAAAGGGAAGGAGAGAGGAGGGGAGGACAAGGTGGAAGAGGGGTGTCAAAGAGGTCGATGTAGAGAACAAGGAGGAAGAGGAAGAGGAAGAGGAGGAGGAGGAGGGGAAGTTGAAGAAGGTGAAGAGTAAGGAGGAGAAGAAGGTGAAGGGGAAGGAGAAGAAGAAGGTGAAGGGGAAGGAGGAGAAGAAGGTGAAGGGGAAGGAGGCGGAGGAGAAAGGGAAGGAGAGAGGAGGGGAGGACGAGGTGGAAGAGGGGTGTCAAAGAGGTCGATGAGGAGAACAAGGAGGAAGAAGAAGAAGAAGAGGAGGAGGAGGAGGAGGAGGAGGAGGAGGAGGAGGAGGAGGAGGAGGAGGAGGAGGAGGAGGGGAGGGAAGCGGATGGTTCACAATACAAACGGTATAATCTAACACCTGGAAGATAACCCTTGAAGCAACGCGGGGCCATTCAGTGACTATTTGTGTAAGAGCGGATTAGCTCCCTGGCCCCCTGCCCCCCTGCCCCACCGCCCTCCTCCCTTAGAAGTAGATCAGGTCCTTTTTTGCAAGCTCTCAACCTCATACATGCCGGCCTTGATGGTTCCTGGGGCGTCCTTGTTGTAACTGTATCAAGAAACTCACAAAAGGCCTAAAGTAAACATTGTTCAACCTGAAAATCGGCACATGCAATTTGCAAATCAACACATCAAACGATCGGAAGATGTAAAAAGTGATATGTAAAAAACGGAGTCATTCTAACGTTTTTTCACTCTGAGACAAAAAGTTTACACTAAAGAGACTAAATACGGCTCTAAAGTTCTATAAATGGCAAATAATTATGCTCCCGGGCGCATATATTACGGAACTCCTCCATATTCCCTGCTGAACTTTCTAACCAGCTCCGAGAACACGCGGATATTCGGATCCATATTTAGTCTAGCAACAATTCGATGCATGATTCACTGTTGCATTTTCAACTATGCGTCTATCTATTTTCCTCCGTTCACGCAAGGCCCCAGCAATGCGGCACTCCGCAAGCATCAATGGTGCTCCACGGCGTAGCCCGGAAAAAAAAGTATTTGTATATGAAATGAAATGCAGCCACGTAACCTTTCGACTCCAGCTAGACTTCTCATTGAGTTCATAAACAAAATATTTATTTTTTTCTGTCGTCTGCGTAGAGACGTGTTTTGTGCTTCTAGTTAAATAGTTATAATTACAAATGCAAATACTGTAATCCTGAGTGCGAAGCAGCACCACAGTTGGACCGCATTGAACGCCCAAAAAGTCTTGCCATATTTACACCACGACCTTGGAGACGTCCTACCCGCGTCCCGGCATCCCGAAATCTAACCATCCCTCAGTTTGCTCCCCACGTACCCCCACCCTCCCCCTTGCTGCAGCAGCCCAGCCTCCGTCGTCATGCCGTAACCCTACCCTGTGTGGCGCCGCGGGTCAGGTGATCCACCAAAACAACGGCATGCCAGAGCCAAGGTCACTGCCGCCCCGACGCCACAGCCTCCTGGGTCAGTCCACGACAAGGCGCTCGCGGGATGATGATGCCCTTACATAGAGGGCTACTGAAGGTAAAAACTTGTAGGAGCCCTGTCGTCTCGGGTTGTTTGGCGGGGCGGAGGGGGGGGGGGGTGATGTTTAGTAGATGATATTGGAGATGATTATGGATAGAGTGGCTTTGGAATCTTGTTAAGGCCTTCTACCTTATCGCGAGAGGAAGGGCGGTTAGCATTCAAAGCTTGCTTCTTTTAATTCACCCTTCATGCAAAGACAAAAAACCCGGCACCTTAATCTTCGTTAACCTTCCACAGCCAACTGTAGGATCATCTTTTTCTATCATAAAAAAGAAAGCATCCCAACATCCTGAATCAAAATACCCCCCAAAAAACTAATATAATAATAATAAAAAAAAAATACAATAACAATAAAAGAATCATGGAGACGTGGGGCAGCATTTTTACATAGGGAAGATGAGTTCTCAAAGAAATGACTAAGGGTAGAGATTGTGTCGGCTAATTGCAATGAATGTACGGCGACTGCAGGGGGAGGGGGAGATGTGGAGACAGGGAGGGAGGACTGGAGGGAATAAGAGAATGGGGGAGGGGCGATGTGGAGGCCAAGAGGGAGACTAGAGGGAATAAGAGAATGAGGGAGGGGGAGATGTAGAGGCCAAGAGGGAGGACTAGAGGGAATAAGAGAATGAGGGAGGGGGAGATGTGGAGGCCAAGAGGGAGACTAGAGGGAATAAGAGAATAGGGGAGGGGAAATGAAGCTACAGCTAAAAAAGTAAACAAAGATAAACGGCAACACAATCATGAGCGTTCGTAAACCGACAACTAACACGAAGATGATATTGATAATGATCGCTTTGGAAATTCAACCGACAAAAATAAACAAGGGCAGACATGATAACGGTGTGCAAGGCAACCAAAAATAATGGCAAGGGCAGCATCTACAGACAAAATAATGACCGAATCGAAATTCCTGTTAATCGCTCAGCAGACATGCCCTGCTGAGCGGCCGCAATGAGAACATGCTGGCAAGATTCGTCTCCAATCGTCATTGATTATCTATTGGCTATTTCCTACGAGGTTTATGGTACTTGATCCCCCTTCGTTCCTTTGCACTCAAGTCTAGTTGGTTTATATATTCTCTCTCTCTCTCTCTCTCTCTCTCTCTCTCTCTCTCTCTCTCTCTCTCTCTCTCTCTCTCTCTCTCTCTCTCACTATTTTTAGTTTCTCAACATCATTCTATTTAACCTGTACTTTCACTTTTTCTCTCTCTTCTTTGACTTTCTCCCGCATCTCTCCTCTCTGCCAATACTTTCTCTCACTATTTATCCCAACTCTCGCTTATTCCTTTGGCGCTTGCTTGCTCCAGTGCCAGTTTCCCTGATTCCATACTTTCACCACTTTCTTTCTGTTCTCCTTCCATGTTTCTTCTCCGTTTACATCATCCACGTCTCTTTTTCTTTCTTTATCCTTCAAAATCTCCCCCTCCGCCTCGATTACCTTATTTGTCCTTCCTCCACTCCCCCATGCATGTCCTCCTCCACCTTGCAGCTTCCAACCTGTTCCTTGATCCCCATCCTCATCTGCCTTCTTCTTCTTCTTCTTCTCCTTTCCGAGTCTCCCTTCTTCCTGACCTATCTCTTTAGCTTTTTTTCCCTTTCTAGTATTTTTTTACTCTTCCTTCTCCTCTTTATCATCATCATGTTTCCCCTCCACCTATCCTCCTATTCTTTCTTCCTTTCTTTTTCTTCTCCTTGTTTCTTTTTTTTCTTCTCCTCCTCCGCTTCTCTAATTCCAGCCCCCTACTAGGCCAGCGCACCGCGTTACCAAGCACGGTACATAACCTTTGCTTCCCTAACCCCCAAACTGGCCCGACAGCAAAAACTTGCCACGCCCACATTGCTGGTGAGATATATACTGGTTAAGGTCCTACCCCCTACCCAATCCCTTGCCTCCCCCCCCCTTCCAATCCTCCACCTCCCTCCCCCTTCCAAATCCCCCGTCTCCCTCCCCCCCTTCCCCCACTCCATATCCTCCCCCCTTCCCCTACTCCCTATCCTCGCCTCCTTCCCCCACTCCCTATCCTCGCCTCCTTCCTCCACTCCCTATCCTCGCCTCCTTCCCCCACCCCCTATCCCCGCCTCCCTCCCCCTCTCCTCCGCAACTCTGTTTTGTTTAAAGCGACAGCGCGAGTGGTCATCTACAGGTCATTTTGTTCACAGGAATCCTTATCGTCACGGGCAGCGTTCACTGTCTGCGCCGGTTTGCGTCTATTTATCGTCCTTATTTCCTTTGAAGGAGGTGGAGTTGTTGACATGCAGGTCCGGTACGAGGGCATTGTTTGTTATTCATGGCTGGTGTTTTGTGTCGTGGAGGGAGGGAGGCAGACAAGGCCATTATCGCAACGGAGCCCAAAGTAAGCAATGTTATATAATTGACAAACAAGAGGAAAACATACAGCAGTGCCCTCTAAAAGGCATCGTCACCGGCCATGCCACACAACCATTCATGGTCATAATGACTTTCCTAAACGTCCCGCAGCAACGCATGCCAGCCAAGTTATTTGACCAACGACATAACTTGTGACTGTAACTAGACCTAAGCAAAATACATAATAACGGCGTATTTGTTTTTGACGTCGCTGTAACAATTGTTCTTGCAACACTTGAATTGCACAGCCTTTCAGACGTCCTCAAGGTCCGTCTCTTCACGCCACCTTTTGGCGGCCAAGCTTTGAATGGGGGCTCAGGTTCTGCCTCTCGAAAGCGCAGCAGACTGGTCCATCTAGCCTCACTGTTGAGCGGACCTGTCCAGCGCAACCTGTTGCGGCTGCTTGCTTGCATGATGCATGCGCGACTGGGTGTACAAGCTCGTATTCGCTGGTGCTGCATAATGCGCACGACTTGACGCAAGCAATATATCTATCTTTGATGGATGAACACATACATACATACATACATATATACATATATACATACATACATACACACATACAGAAGACACAGAAGGAGAACGAGTGGAGAGAGAGGGAGAGAGAGAGAGAGAGGGAGAGAGGGAGAGAGAGAGAGAGAGAGAGAGAGAGAGAGAGAGAGAGAGAGAGAGAGAGAGAGAGAGAGAGAGAGAGAAAGCGCATTGCCGATGAAAGAGCTATAAAGGCAACAGCATCTAAATATATCTCAGCACCGCAACTTTATTTAACGACTCCCCCTCCCCTTCCCTGCCCTGCTCACCTCCACCCCCATCACCCAGCCCCGCCCCCGGACGGACACGCGGCAAATTTGGACGCGGCGCCCGGACGTGCCTCGGGGTCTTCCGGCTGACCCGTGCCAACTCGCTCATAACTTCGCTGCCAGCACCACCTGCCAGTGACCTTCTCCTGGGTAGCCTCATTCGCAGTCATCCCTCCCGTGAACTAACTCACGCACCCGCACATGTCTACGCCA
>BOPN01000196.1:630891-640891 GCA_017312705.2 Penaeus japonicus
CGCTGATAAAATATGATTTGTTCCATAGCGAATTAGATTCCCCTCGATGATTACGTTGCAAAACGGAAATGAGTGAAAACATAACTCGTAAAGTTGGCTACATCCCACAGAGTCTGCAGTGGCATGAAGAGTCCTACTGATGGATATATCCCGGATGATCGCCCTGTTAGAAAGTTCACCTACACGACACTGATATGAGCTGTCGAAACGATAGCCCGCCATGTCACGCGCGCGCGCGTGTGCGTGTGTGTGTGTGTGTGTGTGTGTGTGTGTGTGTGTGTGTGTGTGTGTGTGTGTGTGTGTGTGTGTGTGTGTGTGTGTGTGTGGGAGAGAGAGAGGGAGGAGAGAGAGAGAGAGAGAGAGAGAGAGAGAGAGAGAGAGAGAGAGAGAGAGAGAAAGAGAGAGTGAGAGAGAGAGATTCATATACACCTACAATCAGTGTGTATGTAGGGGGTGCGTGCGTGTGTGATTTTTAACCCTTAAAACGTTTTCATAATTTCAAAAAGATTAGTTGTAATATGCGTTGTAAAAACACCCTAAAAATGTCCCGCTACCAGAGGAGTTCCCTCCTTGGGTTACCAACATGGAGGCAAGCACTTAGCCTTGCTCTAATCCCAACGTAAGTGTTGGATCTTTTCCCTAATCGTCAAACGAAATTCTCACTTGCAGATCTCACACGCAGCTAAAAACATTCACATTTCTCATTAAGCGTTTGTTTGTTCGACTTCCTATCTCCTCAAGTCCACCTTGGCTCACCCTCTTTTCATTCCTCTTCTCCTGAGACCAAGGTACAAATAAGGAGACGGGGAACAGGTGGTGACTAGGAGGAGTGCCAGGCGATAACAGCTGGTGCGGGAGACAGATGGGCGCGAAGGGGCAGACGGTGCCGATAAATATGGAGACTGCGAACAGGGGAGGAGGGAGGAGGGAGGGAGGGAGGGTCGACTCATTTAAGAGCAGGTGGAGGAGGGTGCCAGCCAGGGTCAGTGTCGGGAGGGAGGGGGGGGGGGGGCTCAGAGTGGCACCAAGGCCAGCGGGCCGATGAGTGGCCTCGCCGAAACAGAAAGGTTCATCCATTTTGCCGAAATTTATTTAAACATTAAGAGCATAATCGTACTCGAAATAAACAATGAAATTGACCTAGACATTAGGTCAATTAAAGAGTCGTAACGCAATGACACCTCATAAAGAAAATAAGAGTCATCCCACGCCCGCAAAGACAACTCGGTGTTCGCACTCAATAGCCAAATAATGCAACAGATCATGTACGCGTCACCCGTCCTCTTTTATCCACAGCACCGGGATCGTCCGCTTAAAGCAAAAGAAAGTCACGATTCATACATGAAGAAAGGAGGAGGATGGAGAAGCGGATGCATGAGAGGGGAGGGGGCGAAGGGGGTGGAGTGGGTGGAGGGGGCATGCAACAATACCGGTGCGTGGTGATGGCAACAAAGCGCGATTTCTGCGGTCGAGTCCGTGTATCTTCGCAATTATGCGCCGTTCTCACCGGACACGGACGCGCGCACGTACGCACAGTTTATCTTTTTTTCTCCATGTAGTATGACTAACGCTCCCCAACTCGTCCACAAAACTGTTCTAATTACATCATAAGACGTACGCGCGCGTAGTGTGCAATCGTTGAAGAGAATGTGGAGGTGATGTAATGAATCATTATCTTATAACATACGTTTCTTGCTCTATCCGTGGTTCGTGTTCAGTACCCCTTTCCCTCCCGTTTCTTCGCATCTTTCTCTCCTTCTCCCTCGACTTCCATTTCTTCCCCGCCGTGTCCCATTACGCATCCATCACTCCGATTACTTCCCTGTCCTCAACCTCCAGTCGATAGTCCATTAGACGAACGCCCCCCCCCCCTTGTTTATATCTTCGTCGCGACGAATTCCGGCACGCGCGTAACGGAACAGCGCCCGGGACCGAGAGGACCTTGGATGAATCTCACCGACTAAGTAGAAACTCAGTAATAAAACATTCCCAAGCATCCTGTCATCAAGCTACAGCTATATAGCGGTAGACTCCACCGCTGCAGTCAGATAACCTCGCCTTTCCCTCGCCTGTCGATTCCTCCCTCAAATCCTTTCCTGCATCCCCATTCATCCCTCAGATCTCATCCTCCATCCCGCCTCCCTCGCCGGCATCATCAAAGGGGTGAGCGCACAGATTCATTCCGATATTTATCTGACGAGGCGCAGTTATGGGTCAGGGACAGGCCCGTGAACCAGGTATTGTGCGGCACTGCCTGCGCGGGGCTAGAAGGTGAGAGAGGAGCTCAATAACGGGGTTGCAAGAAGAGGGACACATAGACAAACACACCGACTTCAAAGCCGAAAATATAGAAGTAGAAGAAAAGACGAAAGGAAAGGATACTAGCAAAGGAAAGACGACATCTATAGAAAAGAATGATTCTAACAACGTTGCTGGCCACGCCCTCCTACACCTACTGCACACAGGCACGCGCGCAATTCCTTCCTTAACTTAATTAACTGCATAGGTACAAACACGAAGCCCCAACACTCATGTTCTCGTGGGACCGGAAAAACATGGTTTTTGTCAGGTCGCACATATCACTCGCTTTTATCCTCAAGCCACTCAGGAAAAGGGGGGAATTTACTTTCATTTACGTGGTGACTCTTTGCTGTTTTTACAACATTACTGAAATTACGCCGACCATTATCATATCCACAATTTCACTTGTCGGACGGGGGGGAAACAAACTACAAACACCACAGGACCGACTTTCCTGTGAAAGGTCCCTAAAAGGATATCCACTCCCACGATCGTCTTAATAAGTCTCCTCTTACACTGAAACAATAATACTGTGAAAAAATATGCTTATAAAAAATGCCACCGTGTCACACCACACTCAAAATCCACCCGTTGCCGTCTTGAGTAACTCGCTTACTTCTCTACTTACACTGCCAGACGTCTCTAAAATTAACCTGTCAACGACTTCTTTGTGGATATTACAGGCCTAAATTTCTAAAAAAAATAAATAAATACAAAATAAAACATAGTTTATAAACAAATACAGAATGACCACAAATATGAGACACTTTGAACAAGATCTATTGTACTTTTTGTTCTTGGGATTTCCTCGTTCTTACTCCCTCTCCTTCGGGCTTCTGACCTCAGGTCCTGCCAGTTCAGGCTTTGGTGAGTCACCTGGAAATGGTTTAGCTTTGACTCCATCGCCACAAGCACTTTTAACAAACACTCACACGCGCACGATAAAACATACATAGACACACACAACTACACTCACACTCACACTCACACTCACACTCACACATATATATATATATATATATATATATATATATATATATATATATATATATACATACATATATATACATATATAAACATACATATATATACATATATAAACATACATATATATACATATATATACATACATACATATATATATATATATATATATATATATATATATATATATAATGTACATATATACATATGCATATAAGTATAAATAAATACATACATAAATACATACAAGCACACACGATAACTCCCGGAAATCTCCCGCTCCCTCCAGGCATCGACGAATGTTGCGCATAGACCAAGGTGTTGGTCACGTGACGTCACTGCCGCATCACTCGCCGCCGCGGCTATTCCGTCACATGGAGCCTCAAGCCGCAAGACCCGTGTTTTCCGCCGCAAATCCACAAATCGACGTCCAATCATACCGACAAACAGGGGGAAGATGGATGCAATCAATGTTGCACCCCGCCCTCGCTTCCCCTCTCCTATACCCCCCTTCCCCTTGTTCCCTCCCCCTTACCCTTTCCTTCTCTCCTATGCCCTCACTCCTTACCTTTCCTTTCCTTCTCCTCTCCTATTCCCCCACCTCTTCTCTCCCATTCCTTCTTCTCTCCTATCCCCCACCCCTTCCCCCTCTCTTCTCCTCACTTATGCCGCTACTCCCTCCCCTCCCCTTCTTTCTTCTCCCCTATGTCCCCCCCCTCTCATTCTCCTCCCCTCTATCGTCATCCTTTGTTTCACATCAAGGTTTTTAATTTTATTGTTTCTTTGTCCGTATATTGATAACATCGTAAATATATATATTTTTATTTATATATAGTGTTAGCATGAAGACGGAAATTTTGGACTTGGGAAAACCATATAACTTTTGTAGGAAAACGAGATAAACAGAAAGATGACGAATAGGAAGACGGGCCGGAAGAAAACAATGACAAAGGAGGAGGAAGTGAAGGAGGAGGAAGAGGAGGAGGAGGAGGAGGACGCGGGGAAGGGGAGGGGAGATGGCGAAAAGGAGGAGGAATTGAAGGGGGAGCCAGCGGAGAAAGAGATGAAGGGGAAGAAGAATGAAGAGATAATGTAAAATGAGAACAAGGAAAATCAAGAGAATAAGAAAAAGGAGGAGAAGCATGAAAAGAAGAAGGTAGAGGACGAGGAAAATAGGACGTGAGGGGGGGAGGGGTATTACATCAAACAAGGAAAACAGGAATGGCCCTGATGGTCCCAAACAGAAGGCAAACAGCCCAACGACACTCCTCCGCCGAAACGAGCGTGCGCTGACGTGTTCTCGCTCTCGTTCTTGTTCTCATTTATGTTTTTTTTTTCTTCTTCTTCTCTTTCTTCCTTACCTCATCTTCAACTTCATTTACACCAATTCCTCTTCCTCCTGCTTCTCTTTCTCCTTTTTTCTCTATTCCTTTTCTCCTCCTTTTCATTTTCCCTTTCCTTCTTCTCTGCCTGTTCCTTCTCCTTTTCGTTCTTCTCCTTCTCCTTCTTCTCATTCTCCTTCTCCTTCACCTCATTCTCCTTCTGCTTCTCCTATTCCTCCTTCTTTTCCTCCTTCTTTCTTTTTCTTTTCTTTTATTCTTCTCCTCCTCCTCTACCACCTTGCTCAGGCCCGCGACGTCACAACGCGTTATACTTGACGGCACAGTGCCACATCCTGCGGCCCACGTGGCACTAGTCGGATAACCTCCAACCCGATAAGGGAACTGGTGCTTCTTTGCCTCCCCGTTGCTCTATTCCTTTTTACATCGCGAATTTCATACAATTTCATATATATATATATATATATATATATATATATATTATATATTTTATATATATATATATATATATATATATATATATTATATATATACATTTACATATATAAATGTATATTCATGTGTCTATCTCTATCCCTTTCCTCTTTCCCACTCTTGCTCTGATTCATTTCTACATCTCCCAAGTCTGCAGCCAGTCTGTCTGTCTCTACTTCTCCCTATTCCCCTTATCTATCACTCTATCAATCTTTCTCTCATCCATACATACATACACGCATATATGTATATATATGTGTATGTGTATGTGTATGTGTGTGTGTGTGTGTGTGTGTGTGTGTGTGTGTGTGTGTGTGTGTGTGTGTGTGTGTGTGTGTGTGTGTGTGTGTGTGTGTGTGTGTGTGTGTGTGTGTGTGTGCGTGCGTGCGTGCGTGCGTGTGCGTGCGTGTGCATGCGTGCGCGCTTGCTCGCATGCATACTTATGTGTTCAGGTGTGCAAGCACGTACATACCTCACACACTCACAAACGCACGCAATCACAAAAAAAAACAATACACGAGCTCCCGCAGGTGCAATGGAAACAATCCTCTCCCTAATGAGGCAATTAGCCGGACAAACGACGCAGCCAACGACCTCTCGACCTTCATTATCCAAGTATTACCCGGGCATATACCTCAAGGCATTTTTTTTTTTTTTTTTTTTTTTTTTTGGAGGTTAAGGGATTAAGACTCATGGTATGAGAGCGCCGATGGAGGAATAATTCGAAAAGTTGTGTCATGCAAAAGAGTAACCATGGAAGTTTGGAGGAAAGGAAATTCGAGGGCGAGTGATGAGGCGGGCAGACTAATGGACCTTGAGCCAGGGAGAGGAATGGCGCTGGGGAGTGCCACCGGCATTATGGGAGAGAATAATGTCCGCTCGGAATGATGGATGGTGATGTGGGAGAATCATAAGCCATCTAATGATTCAAGAGAAAAAAGAGATAATGCATTTGTTTATCTCTGTCTGTTTGTCTGTCTCCTCCCTCTCTCTATCTCTGTCCAACTCCTTCCTTCCCTCTCTCCCTTCCCCTTCCTCTTCTCCTTTCCTCCCTGCAATAGCAACGATAGCAACAAGTTCAGGAGATCCCCAGCTGGCTCAGCGTCTGGGCTAAAAAAAGGAGACGGTCGACACGCACAAGCGGAGGTGGGGGGCCCAGGGAGGAAGGGGAGGGGGGTGGGGGGTGGGGGGTGGCGAGCGAGAGACTGGCTCCGTCATCAAGGCTGACCCAAAGGACTGACCCTGTCCGAGTGACCTTCAGAGACAGGAGTGGCGGGTTCTTGTTCTCACGTTCGCCTGTGTTCTTCGACGTCATTTACTGTTAAGCCGCGAGTTTAGAAAATAACACGATCCTGTATCTGACTTCACCGGATGCTATTTACTCAGATTTATCTACATCATTTCCGTCGATTCAAAAGCAAATTTGTCATATGAGTCAACTAGATACTGCTATCTGAGATAAAAGAGGGGGCAAAATAACAGGGAAATATGCAATCTGACAACATTCAGTACAGACACTTAGCCTTCCCTCACATCTATACAAATAAAAAAAAACACAAAATGGAGTTTTTAATAAATGCACACGTGTGCAATGACCGCAATGTATAGGGTCGCGTGTCTACAAGCCACCAACTTAGTCTAAATCTAGCACGCGTGTTTCTCCAGTCTCTTGTTGTCTATTCTTTGCAATATAAATCGTGCACATTATTGCTTATTTCACATGACATGTGTCATTCTCTCTCTTTTGCTTGTGATCTCTATAATGTAGTATACTGTAATGACTGATTTTTGTGATGACAATCATTTTCAAGATCGGTATTTTCTTAGGAAATTATATAATAGCAAGAACATGAATGATTGCCTGATTACCTTCAAATCTCTGAAGGTGGGGAAGAGGGACGTAGGGTGAGTGAGTGAGTGAGTGATTGAGTAAAGGAGAGAGGGAGGGAGAGAGAGAGAGAGAGAGAGAGAGAGAGAGAGAGAGAGCTTGTAGATCTATCTCCTCAAGTAATTCATCCTTACACCATCACACACAACCTTCCACAGCCTCTACAATCCCACTCACCTTTGTCTCCTCAAGGACTTGCTGCAGTTCATCTGAGTTGGCTGATGTCAGTGAGGCAGCCAAATCTGCCAGATAAACAGGGTTGTCTACAACACGCTGTCCATGCTGTATCATCTGCTGCACACTTTCACGGTAGAGGGGATTCAGGGCAATGATGTCTCGGATAGTTTTGATAATCTCTTGGGTCAGGGCCTGGTGTTAAGAAAAAAAGCAGAAACAATTCAAAAGGTGAAGCTCCTTTTTCACACATCGACAAAACCAAGACAATGTGTAAATCTATAACAAATATAAATCCCAAAGTTTCCCCAAAAAGAGGCATGACAATTCTCACTACAGCAAGACATTTTTTAACAAACATTATAACCACAGAATCCCCCACATACTACAGCACTACTACAGGAAAAGAGTAAAAAAATATGATATATAATATATTTATGAATAAGATGCTTTATGTATATATACTTCATTTCCTGTCATAAAACATCATCATTTAATAGTGGTAACTTTTCTGAATGAAATAGCTCTAAGCTACATGCACCCACAACACAATGGGAATCTTTGAATCATGCGAGATTACACAGGATTCCCAAATCTATTTGAGGAATCTGTCACAATGCAAAATTCACTTGAGCAGCAATGATGAAATGAGAGCCAACCACTGGAACAGGTGTTGGTGCTAGTAGATTAGAGTGACACCGAGGAGGAAGAAGAAAACCACATATGGCAGCCACCTAAAACTGACCTTCACTTCTTCCGTTATCTGGAATTTGTCGTGGGTTACATTCTCCACCTCGACCATGAGAACTCGGGCGGGTTGCACTGGTGTCTGGGTTGCCGCATCAACTTTTTCTGGAGCAGGGGTGGCCGGGATTTCTGGTGCTGCCTCCTCTGTCTCCTGGGTAGGAGGGAAGAAAATATACATCTAAGTAACAATTCAATGTCCATACCAGATTATTAAGACTATTAAATATAAAAGATTATTAAATATAAAAAGAAACATAAGAAAAGGAAACAAAAAAAATACCTGATTTAGTGGCAAATAAACGGCTTGATAGATTAAAAAAAAAAAAAAAAAAAAAAAAAAAAAAAAAAAAAACGCTAACCAATAAACCATAAGAATACATTAAAAAATAGGCTTACCTTTACAGTCTCTTCACTCGGTCTCCGCTTCCTCCTTAACAATCGCCGCAGTTTGCCAGTGTCGCCATCTTCCTGCTTCCCCTGGTCTTTCTCTTGGGTGGAGTTCTCAAGAGGCACAGTGACGGTGGTAAAGGGTGGAAGTCGCAACTCCACATTCACTAAAGGAAAGAACATTCATCAACTTTACCATAAGAAGAGACAAGGAGGTTTGGAATGAAGTAGCTAGTAGAATGCACAGCTGCTTAATCTCTTAAAATACTTTAATATGGACAGTAACTACAGAGGAATCTTCCACTACCAAATTTTCTATCTATCAAAAATGTCTCTTCAGCACAATTTTTTCACAACTCTTACGAATAAAGTAATGAAATTAAGGAAGCAGCGAGTGAACAAAATGTTTAAATACAAGTTTGAGTTGGTCAGACTTGAACTGAAAAAAAGAGGCTACGTGTGAACAATATACAGAGCGTTCTATGAAACTATGCAAAAATAAATGTAAAAAGAAAGAAAAAAAGAAAAAAAGTAAAAAAGAAGAAGAAGAAGAAGAAGAAGAAGAAGAAAGAAGAAGAGGAAAGAAAGATAGAAAGAAAGAAAAGAAGAGGAAAGAAAGATAGAAAGAAAGAAAAGAAGAGAGAAAAGAGAAAAAGAAAAGTGCATCAAATCTGATCCCACAACTAACGTACTTTTTCCTGACTCAGCCAGAGACTGCTCTTCTTCAAGGGGCTCATCATGGAGGATCGAGGTAATGTTGATGCGACGGTGAGCCATCACAATCATGCGCAGCTTTTCTCCCATGTCCTGAAGCTCATGGATCTGAACAAAGGTCCCTACTGGATGAAGGTCGGACAGCTTATCGACAACCTCACGTTCGTCACTGCCCAAAATAAATCAGAATGTTATTCTTTGACATGTTAATTCCTTTGAATCCACTCTATGTAGAATGGATTGGTACAAGTTCTTGCTGTTACTTTAGGTGAGTCTATGGATGCAACATTGTGCACTATGCCCTGTTGTAATCTATTATACATTATTGCATCACATATGCTTCTATTTATGAACATTGCTTGTGTGTCATCTAAGAATATCTTGTGATAGATATAAATTTTGTTAACAGAGCATGTTCTAGCATAAAAGGCCTACCATCCACAGACGGTATTGCAAATTCTTGAAAGTGAACATTTTTAGTGAATTATGTTTCTGATGGATATAGGTTTTGCTCCTAAATAACACAGAACTCTGACTGACTAACCCAGAAAGATGAAACACACCTTGAACATTCAGATAATCAGCAGGTGAATTATATCTTTTATGCTTTCTAAAAAAAAAAAAGTCCCATAATATAAAAAAAATCTATAACTTTCTATAGATAAGTATAAGACAGCAACATCAATAAACACAATATCAACTTCATATTTTGGTTAAAACACAAAACAATACAAACCTCTCATCTTTCTTCATGAAGACTCCTGCATAAGGCTGGTTGAGACGCACTTTTCTTCGGACAAGGTCAATGAGCTCTTTATCTGATATCTGCCAGGAGGAGGAATTTGGTATTAGGTCAAATAGAAAGAAGAAGAAAGAGAGGAGGGAGATTGACACCCTCTTATGCCATGAATAGAAACATTTTGAGAATCTTCATTAACATAGTGCCTCAAATAAGAGAGAGAGAGAGAGAGAGAGAGAGAGAGGGAGAGGG
>BOPN01000197.1:0-5000 GCA_017312705.2 Penaeus japonicus
TATATATATGTGTGTGTATAGGGAGGGAGAGAGAGAGAGATTGAGATGGATAGTTATATGGAGATTAATAGAAAAGATCTGTAGATGGATAGATAGATTGACAGATAGGTAGATAGATAGAGAAATAGATAGATTTATAGCCAGGTAAAGTGATAGACAGACATAAGTATATAGGTTGCTATGTTGTTATGTTGTTTGTTTACAAATACATGAATTTATGAATTGATTGATAAACACTTATAGACATTTGAACTGATTGATTGAGAGATAAGTTGATAGTACGACAGATATAAACAAACAGACAAATGGACCGCCTGATAGACTGATCGATAGATAGAGAGATGAACTAACAGATAAACAGTTCGTCAGGCTGATATATAGATTTGGCTGTCCTCATGTTTATTCATATATCTATGCTCGCTTAAGTTGGATGGACTTCCATTCCCATTTATTTATTTTTTTTTTTTTTTTTTTTTTTTTTTTTTTTTTTTGAGGTCCATGTATCTCCCTGTGTAATATGTATTAATGCCAGAGCTTCCAATCGTTAGCGTTTCAATATAAGTGAGCATGCGTGTGTGTGTGTGTGTGTGTGTGCGTGTGTGCGTGCGTGTGTCAGTTCATACAATCATGGCTCCCGGCCGCAGCATGCACCGGAAACCCCGTGTGCAGCGATGCTACCCCCCCCCCCCCCCCCCCCCCCCCCTTCTTCCACACCTCTACCCTCCTTCCATCCCAACCCTACCCACCACCGCCCTCCACCCCCCACCACCACCCCCTTCTGCTGCTCCCCGTCGAATGAGTGTCACATCTACACATCCATCTGCCTTGATAGCTTCCTCTGTGTGTGTGTGAATGAATACGTACACTCACGCGCACACAAGACGTGAAGCTGACCCCTTCCATCGAACACAAATCGCATAATTCTTCATCGTCGTCTTCTTTTTCTTTCTTTTTTATTTTTCATCTCCTTCTAATTGTCGATTTCAATATCATCATCATTATTATTATCAAAATATTTTCATTATCTAACAGAACCCCGCGCTGACATGGAGAGCTCCATTCGCTCAGAGAAAGGATACAAAACCCGTAGATTTTCCGAGCGAACGATTTCATAAACCACGGAGGTGCATTCCAGCCATAGTATTAAAAAGGGCCACAGAGAGCCAGGGCTCCGACATGTATGATACAGAAAGGAGTAAGATTTAGGCCAAGCCACCTTCCCTCCTCCCCGTTCCCTCCCTCCCCTCCCCTCCCCCTTCCTGTCTCTCCCACGACGATGTCACAAACTAATAACGAAAAAGCATAAGCGCGTCACCGGAGGATAACATGACCGGTTGTGCGAGCGCAGCGGCCCGGCGGTGCCTGTCACCCTCATGACGTATGCATGGGAGGGGGAGGAGGAGGAGGAGGAGGAGGAGGAGGAGGAAGAGGAGAGCGCCGAGGGGGAGGGAAGTAATAAAGCGGAGGGGGCGGGGGGGTCCGAGTACGGCTCTCGCGCATGAGTTCAATAAAAAACATGGCGGGCGACCGAGCCTACTTTGGGCGAGCGGGGGGCTGGAGGGGGGCTGAAGGGGGCGGCGGAGAGGGAGGGGCGGGGGCAGGGCGGGGGGGGGCACCGGACGTTGGTCACCACAGCCCGGGAGAGCGGGGTGGGGCCCGGGGGGAGGGGGGGGGGGGAGGGAAGGAAAAAGTTGTGCGGCTACAACGGCCAGCGTGCTATCACACCGGAGAGAGGGCGAGCGAGGTGAATAAAAAATCGGTTTGCATTTTACCTGCGGAGGCGAATTAAAACTTGTCACATAAACAACTATCAAGAGATAAACGGATATATAGGTAGATTGATTACAGCATAAACTAGAGAGTGTAAAAGAGCAGAAGAGAGAGAGAGGGGGGGAAAGAGAGAGGGAGAGAGAGAGAAGGAGGGAGGGGGAGAGAGAGAAAGAGACAGAGGGGAGGCGGGAGAAGAAAAAGAGAGACGGTAGACAGACAGACAAGAAATTAGAATGCCTTCGTGTTCGAGGAATACATGCATAACAAAGTAGATGCATGGATATGAATAAAGACAATTATGTATGCCTAGAATATTTACACAATTTGCCTTCCTAATCAAAGTTCCTCTTAAAAATCGTGCGCTTATATGAACGTGTCTGTATGTGTGTTTGTGTGTGCGATAGAGTGTGCATGCGTGTATGTGTGAGTGCTTTTACCAGGATGCATAAAGCCCGCCGCTTACGATTCTGCATGTTGCATGTTGCACTTTGTATCTGTTCCATCCCATCGGAGGTCATCCCGCGTGTGCATATTTGTGTTTATGTATGCATGTGTGTGTGTGTGTTCGTGTGGGTGTGTTTGTGTTTGTGTGTGTGTGTGAGTGCGTGTGTTGTGTGCGTGTGTTGTATGTGTGTGAGTTCGTGTGTTGTGTGTGTGTGTGAGTGCGTGTGTTGTGTGTGTGTGCGTGCGTTTGTGTGTGTGTGTGTGTTTGTGTGTGTATGTTTGTGTGTGTGTGTGAGTGCGTGTGTTGTGTGTGAGTGAGTGCGTTTGTGTGTGTGTGTGTGTGTGTGTGTGTGCGTGCGTGCGTGTGGTGGGCGCGGGTGTACCTTCGCCCCCTGGGGAATGTTGCCTCTCGCCCTCCGCCTCGGACGTGCGCCGCCTCGGGACACGGCGGTACAGGTGGCAGGTGGAGCGCTGCTGCTAATGATGGAAGGCCTTGATTGGCCTTTTTCGTTTTTCTTTCGTCTTTACTTTCCATTCCATCTTCGTCTCCTTCTTCGTCTGTTGATTCGATGCATTATTCTTTGCAAGGATATCCTGACATTCGCCTCGACGGAGACGCCGGTAATGATGACGGCAGAGTGTTGCAGGCTGGCAATGGACGTGGCCATAAATAAGCATTGCAAGCGGCAATCAGGCGCTGCTTGTCCCGAGCAGATGACGGTCCCGAGGATCGATTGACAATCATGGCTTATAAGTCCGGATCGCGAACCGAAGCTGAAGGTCACCCTCGACGGGGATCAGCTGATGGCCGTCCCCACGAGCGAACAGGTGACCGTCGCCCCTCGCCAAGACCACCGCGGTCCTTTCGCCGGAGGAACGACCCGACGCTCCCTGTGCTGCGTCCGCTCAGCTGACCGCTTCTCAGGCGCTCGAGAGAGATTTTTTTCTACCTTGCTCATCCTCTCCCCTGCTCTTTCTCCTATTCATCATCCTCATCTTTCCCCTTCTCATTCTCCTTTTCTCCTCCCTCCTTTTTCCTCTTCCCCTTCTTCTACCTCCCCTTTCTCTTCTTCCTCCTCTGGCTCCCCTCTTCCTCTTCTACCTGCTCCCTGCCCTCTTCCTTCCCGTTCCATCCCCCCGTCCCCCCACCCCCCTTCCCCCGCCTTGTCTCGAGTCTCCGTCTTGCTCGCAGCATCAGGTGGTCTCCTGCCGCCTGCTCTTAGGCTGCGTGCTGTTGCTCGAGGCTGAAGTACGAGCCTTCCCTCCCACCCAGCGCCGCCTCCGCCATCGCCTTGCTCTATCAGCTGATGACCCTCAGCTAGCCGGTAACGCCCCTCTCATCTCCCCCCCCCCCCCCCCCATCCCCGAGACACGCACCCGAGGTCACACCAGGTGACGGTCGTGCCCGGCTGCGGTGCGCCAGCTGATGGTCGTCCTCTTGCGGGAATCCTCAGGGTCATCGCGAGGACACGAGGCGGCGTCAGAGGTACGTGTTGCTTCGCTCGCAGTCCGAGGCGAGCAAATTCTGAAACAGCTCGCGTGAGGGATTAATGCATGTAATCATCCCCGACGCAGCGATGTAACGACATCTGTTTCAGCCGATTAAGTAAGCTACAGCCTCAAGCAAGCAAGCGAATAAAAAAGAAAAAAAGGTTCGGTGACATAACCGGTATTTATGACGGGGCAAAAGCTCAGGGTCAGACATGCGCGAGCTCCTTCCACGGCCACGCGAGGGCGCCATGGGAAGCTGCGGCGTTCACTGGAGACGCAAGAGTCCTGCGGCGCTTCCCGACATTCACCTCTGCGCCCGGAATCCATAAAGCTTCCGAGGATGAATGAAGAAGGATGTTGCATGTGCCCCGCGGCATGGCGTTACGTCAGCGCCGGAGCCCTCCAGGTGCGGAGCGCGCGCGTTTTTGCCCGTGCCAGCTGGGCTCGGGACAATGCGGCGCGGCGGGACTCGCCCAGTCATGCACGATGCCAAGCCACACTCGGCCCGACGGGAATATCGCTCCAGTGCCCGCTCTGTGGCGCCTGTCGTCTCTTGACGCAGATCGGCGTTCCCTGGCCGAGAGCCGATCGTGGCAAGAAGGCTTTGGACGAAGGCTACCCACACATCTCGCCAGGTTATATTAGGTAATGCTGAGATATGGCAATCAGCAGGGCAAGCAGCATCCCTTCTATGTCCATTACACTTACACCACACGTACTCCCAAGGGTCAAATTTCTATATCTGGTAATGCTCCCAGAGCCCTTACTGACACATCGATTAGCTTGAACACCCTAGGCCTTTCATCTTGAGAACGTGATCCATTGGGCTTTTTGTTGTGAATTATAACACTGAGGCTTTGTGGCCAAGCTGCAGGGCCTTTGCATGGCGTCAGTATAACCGGTAATGAAAAATGAATGAAGAGTTACTTTCAAAACCTGAACTCAACGAAAAAGAAAGATAAATTTCGATCGCGTCTCTTTCTTGGTTCCTCGTTCGCGTCGCTCCAAAGCTCAAAAGAATTCGCACTTGAGTTGTGATGTGACTCTGACCACATGATGACGTCAGAGTTTCGGGTACGGGTATGAATAAAAAAAAGATAAATGACCCATTCATATCTTTACGGTATCTAATGTGCGTTTTTTTTAAATAATGTAAAAGGTCGTTCTTGATGTTATTTATTCCCAAATTGGAGAATATAGCATATGAATTGCATCCGTATAGCAAGGCAGAGCTGGAGAATGATGATCTTCAGAATTGTTCACTCAATACGAAAGAGTTCGAGAAAGAAAAATAG
>BOPN01000197.1:22500-25000 GCA_017312705.2 Penaeus japonicus
TGGTGATAACAGAAATAGTAATGATAATAATGATAGTAATTATGATAGTGGTAATAATGATGATTATAATTATAAAGATGATAATAATGATAATAATAATAATAATAATAATAATAATAATAATAATAACATTAATAATGATAATAATGATAGTAATAGTAAACATGATAACAATAATGATAATAATAATAATAATAATAATAACGATAATGAAAAAAAATGGTAATATTGATAGTGATAATGATAATAATGATTTTAAAAAATGTAACAATAACCATAATGATGATAATGGAAAATAAAAATAATGGAAATGATTTTAAATATTATTATGATAATAACAATAACAATAATGATATGAATGATAATAATAATGATAATAATGATAAAAATAATAATAATAATAATAATAATGATAATAATAATTATAGTGATGATGATAATAATAATAATTATAATAATAATAATTATTATCTTAATAATAATAATAATAATAATAATAATAATAACAATAATAATGCTAACGATGATAATAATGATGATAATGAAGATAATCATAACAACAACGAAACAACAGTTGTAAGAATAATAGTAAAGACAATATTGATAATAATAATGATGATAATAATAACAGTATTAGCAATGATAATGATAATGATGATAATAATGATGTTAATAATTATAATAACAATGAGAATAATCAATGATAATAAGAATGATAATAATAAGAATAACAATGATAATGATAGTAATGATAGCAATGATAACAATAATGATGATAATAATAGTAATGATCAGTGACATTATCATTACTCCTATCATTGACAGCAATACTATCACTACAGTACCATACTTGTAATACTGATAATCAAAGCAAAAATAATACCAATAATCGATTTGTTAATGACAATGATTAAACTAATATTACCAAGGCCGGACATGAAAAAAATATATCTATATCTATATAAAGATACCGATAAGAACTCTCCTCCCAGCCTCAATACGCCAGCACTAATTACAACCGCACTCACAGTCGCATCAGTGTGTTCCTGACCAAAGTACCTGCCACAGCCACAAGGTAGGGGAAGGGGAGGGGAGGGGAGGGAGGGGGGTAGAGGGTATGGACTAGGAGGAGGGGAGGGAAGGGATGGCTTGGGGGGGGGGGGGGGAGGGGGGAGTACGGGTTACAGGGATACGGGAGGTTGGGGGAGGAGGAGGGATGGCCTCGGAGGTGGGTAGGGGAGGGAGGGGAGGGGTGGCCGGACCCTCCTTAGCTGCTGTGAACGTAGCGACAGGATGAATGTTTGCCAAAGGTTAAGACGTTTAGAGAATACAAAGAGGAAGGGGGATATGCAGATTAGCAGTTGGGGAACATAAAGAAATTAGAACAAAAGGCCTTTTTGACTGGTAGGTTAAGTGATGGCTCCATTGCAGCCGTCCGCCTCTGGCTTTTTCAGGTGAGAATAAGCTCCTTCATTTGCAATGCAAGAGCGGAGATCACAGACGGGCTGCTCTGGCGTCGGCTGCTGATGAAAGGTAATTAGTTTATGGGACAAGAATGCTCAGTGAAAAAGAAGAAAAAAAAAAGAAAAAAAAACTCTCTGGTGGTTCTTTTTCCGTCTCTTTTTATCTCGCTCTGTTTCCTTGTCTGTAAAAAGAGTTCCGAGGACACCTCTTCCCCTTTTTCGGTTTTGTTTTTCCCTTTTTTCCTTCTCTCTCTCTCTCTCTCTCTCTCTCTTCTTTGTGGTTATGGTCAACTTGATTCCCGTGACCCCTGAGTGGCAACACTGTGGTAACACATGCCATTCCAGAGTCTGTACACCCGTTTTCTTTTCTTTTTTTCGAATTTATTAAATGTTTTCTTCGCTCTGTCCGCATTTTTAGTTTCAATTGTTTACATCTTTTGAGTGCTTCCCGTTTTTTCGTGTTCCTTTTCATTTTCTCCCGACGTTATAATTTCTTGACCTTTTATATCATGGATAATGCAGCATTATCATTTCAAAAATGCATCATTAATTAGCATGCATCTAAATGCCTGCAACTAACTACTTCTTTGTTTAAAGTTTCCACGAAATATGATAAAGAAATGTTTTAACAAAATGCTTTGTCTGTCGGATGGAAAAAATAACTAATTAAAGAAAGTTGATTATGTAGTCAAGCAACAAAGTACTTTTTTAATCCTCTTCTTTTTTCCCTCAGTCTTTGTTTGCCCTTTTTTGCCCTCGTGGGTCCGCCCAAGTCTTCCTAAATGACTCAGAGACAAAAGAAAACAAACGAATCCCCTCGAGGCCCCGGCATTATCTGGTAATGCACTGATTTCACCCGAAGCAGTCGTCTCTCGCTTTGAATGACTAATCCAAACTGCAGGTCAATTGCAATCCTCTTTCAGTGCGTGAGGTTTGTGATACGTCATAACTCGGGGTACGCGGAGGACGTGAGAATCAGTCGCTGGGCACAGGAAGCCATTTGGGCAACCGCGTTCGAAAGCCATCGTCCATATTTC
>BOPN01000197.1:65000-70000 GCA_017312705.2 Penaeus japonicus
ATATGATAATATTCATTATTATCATCATCGTAACAATGAAAGTAATACTTACACTGATTACATAAACAATAACACCAATGATAACAACAATAACAACGATAGTGGTAACAATAACAACAACAAAATTATATTGATAATGAGAAGAATGATTATGATGATAGTAGTAATACTACTGGCAATATTGTTAATACTACTATTCCTTATCAATATTGGAAATACTACCAGTAATAATAACAATGATGGTGATATTATTAGAAATAACGATATAATAATAATGATTATGATAATAACAACACTGATGAAATCATTATGATTATAATAATAATAATAATAATAATAATAATAATAATAATAATAATAATAATAATAATAATAATAATAATAATGATAATAATAATAATAATAATAATAATAATAATAATAATGACAATATTTTCACTAATGCGAATAATGACAACAATAAAAGTAGCATTAATATTAATAGAAATTTTGATAACAAAAAACATATCATTTGATAACAAACAAAAAACAATGTAAACTATTTCACCATTACTGTCATTACTGTCAGCAATATCATCATTATATACTAATAACATCATATCTCATGCTAATATCATGATAATGAAAATTATGATATTGATGATAACGATGACAATCGCTATTGTCATGATGATGATAATGATAATTATAATGATAATAATAATAACAATAATGATAATAAGGATAATAAAAATGATAATAAGGATAATAAAAATTATGATATTAATAATGATAATGATAGTAATGATAATGATATTAATATTAATAATAATAATAATAATAATAATAACAATAATAATAATAGTGATGATGATGATATTATTAATAATAATAATAATAATAATAATAATAATAATGATGATGATAATAATAATAATAATAATAATGATATTGAAGATAAGAACAATAATAATAATAATAATAATAATAATAGCAATGATGATAATAGTAATGATAACAATAATAACAATAATGATAATTATAATGATATCGAGAATAATAACAATAATGATAGAAGTAATAATAATGATATTAATGAAATAAAAATTATGATGGTAACGATAATAATAATGACCACAAAATAATGACAATGATGATAATAATAATAACAATTACAACAACAATAATAATACCAGTAATAATAATAATGACAATAATGATAATGATAGTGATAACAATAACAGTTATAATCACATAATTATGATCAGCCTGATAGGATTTGATACAATTTACAGAAATACAATTATCAATCGCTACAGGGCATAGGCTTTGCAACCCATGTCTGCATCCATGAACTGAGAGGAAACAAACATGTGCTTCAATAATTGAGCCGCCTTGTCACACGACACCCAGCGGCGCCGCATCCCGTCCCAAGGCGAGGCCGTGACGGAGCCCAGCAGGTGACTGGAGCCCAACGCAACGCACGCACATCAAGGCTTAAGCATCGAAGAGAGAACGGGCGGCTTCGTGGAGACAGGCCGAGCGCCCGGCCGTGATAGACACAGCCGAGGCGTGCCTGCGAGCGAGCGGTCCGAGCGTGGTCAAAAAAGAAGGCTTAGTCCATAAGCTTCGAGCCTGCCTCCAGGCGCCTATTTATAAATCCGTGTCACAGTCCAGAGTGCAACGTTTGCATTGATTGGTAGGCCGAGAATCACATACAAAGCTGACCAGTAATGGCCTCTAAAGGACTACCTGGTCACTGGTCGCTCTGGCAGGAGGACTATCCCGGCGGCCAATCACAGGGGAGGATTCCCGTGCCAATCACGGCCGCCGCGTGACGCAATCACCTGAGCCTAATGGACCAGCGTCGGATACGAGTGGGTTTACGCTAAATGTTTTACGGTGTTCAAATGATTTCCAAAAATTGGCGCCAATACAAGAACGACAAACTCCTGCGAACAACGAGCGGACGGCGACGTAGCGAACGGCTCGCCTGCATGATCGTTGTTGCCATCAGTCATCGGAAAAAGATTCGGATAATCGCCCGCCTTATTACTGCCACAATTTTCATTAGTGATAACGTAATCAATTATCGTAAAAAACGGTAATTAGCGAACATTGATTATGAATAATACTCCGTAGGTATCAGCATTAATCTACGAAAAAATATATAATCACACACTAATCACAAATTAAGTGTGTTTATGTATATATATATATATATATATATATATATATATATATATATATACATGTTTATTCGTATGTATGTATATATGTGCGTGTGTGTGTATATATATGCGTGTGTGTGTGTGTATGTATGTGTGTGTGTGTGCATATAAGCCTGATGTACGTTGTATATATGTATGTATGTCTGTATATCTGAACGTATGTATGCACACATGAATGTATACATACACAAGCATACACATAGATACAAAGAGCAGGGTCGCCACCACGGGACTGGTCGCGGCCAGCAAGCGTGCATGATGGCCAGGCGGGACCCGGAGGCTGGGTGGCTGCGGTACGCCGGTACGCCACCACAGCTCTGCATGACAACCTACCTTGCGGTGCGCGGCGGCCTGGAGCTCTCGGCCGTCGGCTGCTGCGGACATGTTCGCGGAGACACGCACTGAAGACACTCGAGCAGCCGATGGAAGTCGAGCTGACGGTAAGTGAGATAGAAGCTTCTTTCTCTACATTGATCACAAAACCCCAAGAGCAGCGGGCGCTTCTGCCTGCGCATGCAACGTTGTGCTTGCCGGCATGCACTGGGTCAATCCCTGCATGCACAAATCTACCACCCCTCCCGCCGAGCACCCCTTTAGCCAGAAAGAGGGACTTGGGGATTGATTAGCATTCGTGAACGATTCTATGTGAAAGAGCTGTGATCATATCAGTCTGCCCTGGCATGCATGATGAAAAACAATGAAGAGCGATAAAATGTTAAAGAACTCCCTCCTGCGACCCCACCGAGGGAGCGAGGGAGCACACCCACCCACCCACTCGCCTTGCGGGCTCAGCGAGCGAACATCACACGGACTTGCTCTTCGTCGATCGATATTTCATACATAGTGTCTTCTAGTTTGCTTGGTTTTTCTATCATTCTTCCGGTTTTTCACCAGGAACATCTATGTTCTTGAAGTTGGTGCAAAGATGAGGAGGTAGCTATTGAAAGACAACAAATAGGAAACACCTTTATTGAACATTCCAGAAAACTTCGTCTCGAGATCTGGTTTCAAGAGCAAAGTTTGAGTCCAGATCCCCCTCGCATCCCGATTCGGGAGGAGGTTGGCAGCCCTGGGCGACTTGTGAATCAAAACTACTTTTCAGGCGCCAGGAAAAGTAGTGCTGGGAACGCATGACAGATGGCAGCACCTCACGCGTCCGTTTCCGCGAACATAATCCTCCGCGAATTTACTTGGGGCTCGCAAGGGTCCACGCGGACGACTACATGAGCGCGCGTCCGCCTGCCACGTGCTCTGGACGGCGCAACCCGCGATCGGAAACTTCATTCAAGGGAACAATTAACCAATTTTCGTGGGCATGTGCCATGACAATTAGGACGGAAAACCAATTGTCAAGCCTTACGTATAACAATATAACGAGAATGGGTATAGTCACAGGTCAGCACACATTTTAGGCTAATATTTTTCGTACAAAAATGGTGTTTATTTATGCAAAATTAACATTTTCGGAAACAAGTATGTGCTGTATTAGAGTCATTATGCTATTATTTAGACACGAATCGGGGAAAGAAAGAAACTTCATAATCATGTAAAATTTTATAACAGTTCAACTAATTATAGAAATATTAAATTTATAATCTTAATTACATAACACTGGAATAACGATGAAAGCATTAACACGCTTTATTACACATCGGCTTTTACGTATTGTACTATTGCAAGTAATGTAAACGGACTGTTTAATACATATAAGTAGACAAAAATATAAGAACTGAAATTATCACTTCATGATTGATATAAGTTCCTAGGATAAATATTTTTCTACGTCTCTTATGTTATCTCGAATCTGTAATCTCATAAGAATCATGAACATCACAAAATACCTAATATTCCATAAACTAATTCTTCCAACAATTTTTTAGTAAACCAGACAATCATAAAACGCAATTCATCGTTACAGTCCATCAGTAGCGCTACAAAGCACCGCCTCTTAAAGCAGGAGAAGCAAAAGGAAGGTGCAAGACGGAAGAAGCTGAGTATCAGAATAAAGGTGATCGGTTGGCCTGGTCCCTTCGAGGCGCGCTCCCCCAAGCTCCTCCCCCGATGCTTGGACTCTTCCTGTTGAAGGCGTGACGTCCGCTATCTGTCATTTGTCTGTCATCTCCTGCGTCCTTTTGCCCTTCCACGACGCCATGCTTGGCTTCATCATTATCGCATCATAATCTTCCTCCTGCGTCATCGTGATATTCCTGCTTCCTTCGACCACCATCTTATTGTTCTCGGCAGAGGGGAGGGGGGGGGCCCCTCCCCTCCGCCCCATCATTATCTGCCATGGCCATTTTTCCCTCAAAGACCTGAAATTTTCTTCCTAAAACCCTTCGCCACGTCACTTGCACACGAATGCCACTCTCACGCCCGCCAACCGACCATCACGCCTGGCTCTTTCAGAATTTCTCCTCCATCACGTCGTCGTCGCTGTCCTCGTCGGCGCCTTCTTCAGCCATCTTCTTCGCGTTGGCCGCGAGGATGTCCATGGCGTCGCTCATGGCTGCTGCCTTCTTCTGCGAAGGACCCTCGTTCTCCGGCTGGATCTCCTTCGTGTCCACCATGATCTTGAAGGCCACGGACTTCCTCCGCTCGTCCTCCTCGCTCTCGTCGGAGTCCTCCTGCCGCGAGAAGGAGAGGGGGGGGGGGAAACGAAAGTCAATTGCCAGTATTCAGAACAAGGCAAATTGAAGTTGAGTTTCCCCTCCGTCTATATTTTGGTTTGTAAATTGGTGTTCGTGTGTGTGTGTGTGTGTGTGTGTGTGTGTGTGTGTGTGTGTGTGTGTG
>BOPN01000197.1:95000-97474 GCA_017312705.2 Penaeus japonicus
TGAATATCAATATATTTTCACGTGACATGAAATCGAGAATAAATGTTAATGGATTGTACATTTTTAAGTAGCGCCCCTCTTGCAGCAGTGTCTACTGAGATAAAGGGAGGGTGTGGGGACCCGGGCTGCTTGAGGGTACCTGGCATGGCTGTGGTGGGGCAGGGTGGGCACGAGGTAGTATCTGGCGAGTGGGTAGTGTCGAGACCATGAGGTGTGGTAGTAGTATCTGTCATGGCGGTGGTAGGGCAGGGTGGGCATGATGTGGTGCTGGCAAGGGTGGACAACCAGGTAGAGAGTGTGGACGGGGCACAGGTGGGGCACTCGGTGGCAGCGACGGTCGACTCACCCGTAGGGAGAGTGGGGCAAGGGGTGCTGGTGGTGGAGCAAGGCTCACAGGTCACTGCCTCGGCGGTGCTTGTGGTGCAGGGTGGACACGTGGCCGGCGTGGTGGTTGGCCAGGGTGTGGTGGACTCTGTGGTTGGGCACGTGCAGGCAGGGCACGTCGCCTCGGTGGGTGTGGTGGTGGGCAGTGGGGTGGTCGTGGTGGGTGTTGTGGTTGGCGGCGGGGTGGTGGTGGGCACAGGCGGCAGGGTCACTTCCAGCACAGAAAAAGCGCTGTTGTCGGTGATCGCGTTCTCAGCCTAGGCATGCGTAAAGAAACAGAACATGAATGATGGAGTTTCTGCGAGGAATAGTTCGAGGATTCGGCGTTTATTTACATTCACGCTTGCGTCTACGTGCTCATTTTCATCTAAAGCAATGTTCAAGCCTTTTTCTATTTTCCCTTATCACATAAACATATATATGTGTGTATATACATGTATATAGATAAATAGATAGATATAGATATGTATACATCTATGTGTGTGTGTGGCTGTGTGTGCGACTGTGCGTGTGTGTATGCGCGTATGCGTGTTATTGCAATGCCTAAAAACATTTAAAATCAGTGAGCTAGTTCATGTATCATCAAAAAAGCAATAGACAAATTATATATTGCAGTCAGCGTGATAAATTTTGCTTCACATTTCACTCATATCAAGAAGTCAAACCAGTTACACTTACACTCTCTACTGTAAGTACTCAAAAAAAGAAAAAAAGAAATAGAGAAGGAAAAAACAGGAGGAAAACATACCCAACAGATCAAAAAAGAAATATCAGCTACATGTTATAAAATGTACACATTATTATCTGTCTGAATGTCTGAACTGCGATGGCTAGAGTTAGTAAAGTTGTTTTCCTGTTTGATTTTCTGGCATGAACCAGACGCAACGTCGTCGTTTGAGGTTCAGGGAATCCTAAACGACACTCACACAAAGCAAAGTGGCCACGAAATTATCCAAAAAAAAAGATCAAGCGGTTTGACATGAGATGCCTCTTGCATTATATACATGTTCCTTGCGGGCCTGAATGTACACACCGAAAAAAAAAAAAAAAAAAAAAAAAAAAAAAAAAAAAAAAAAAAAAAAAAAAAAAAAAAAAAAAAAAAAAAAAAAAAAAAAAAAAAAAAAAAAAAAAAAAAAACACCAAAGAGAAAATTTGCAAAATTCACACCAACAACATAATATTTACAGATCTTCAGTACTTACAATGGATGCAGTCAGATATCCGGGAAATTCATTATTCTGCTTCAGTTATCCGCGTCTAAGTTTATGTATGTTCAGGCGGCCCTTGTCATGCCGCTTAGGAAAATTACTATATTCGCAGTGATATTTAAACTATGAGAGATCGTGTATAATTATTTCACACTTTTTTCAGTTTATCATCATTTTGATAATGCCTCTGACAGTTCCTGTTAATTAGGTGCAACTTGTCTCTCAATCAATATACATTATCCCGTAGGGAATCCGACATGAAATTTCGATCCCAGGTATGAAAGGGTGCCGATGTGTTCATGAAGAAATCGATGAAAACCAAAATTCATATCACATGGAATGGAACAGACATGTAAACACTCAAAAACCTTGGCAAATTATTTTAGTTCTTTCCTTCATAAAAATAATACTCCTAAACAAGAGAAACTAGACTGAACAGAAGGTGAAGAAATGAATGAAACAGATATCAAGAAAAAAAAATCAGATAAAAATGAAGCTGAGCTATATCTGAGACAATAATTCCGAGCAGCCAAGACGCACCTTGAGGATGAAGCTAACTCTCTCCAGCTCCAGGAAGCTGTTGTCGAGGTCCTTCTTGACGCTGACCTTCCCGCTGCTGCTGTCGATGGTGAAGTATTCCAAGCCATCGACTGTGAACGAGGCGAGGATTCAGCGTTCATAAATCATACTTGACTTTGTAGGGAGGGTTCCATGTCAGTAGACAAGGCTTTTAGATCTTATGGTATTCAAGTTAACACATGCACACCCAAACTGATTTCGGCATAGACAAACTTATACATATACAAACACAAATATGTACACACACACACAAGCAAACACACACACACACATTCACACACACACACACACACACACATACAT
>BOPN01000197.1:108457-110957 GCA_017312705.2 Penaeus japonicus
AATACCAATAATTATAAAAATGATAGTGACAATGATGATGATAATAAAAAGGAACATGAGAGTGATAATGATAATGACAATAATGATAATGTTGATAGTAATAATCATAATTATAATGATAATAATGAGAGTGATAATAATAGTGATGATAATGATAATACTTTTTATAATAATGATCATCTTTATTACAACTGTTACTATCTTTATCATCATTATCATTATATCAGTATCATCATCATCATTATCATCATCATTGTTATAATTACTATCATTATTGTAATCATCATCACCATTATTATTATTACAACAATAATGATAATGACAGTAAGGATGATGATGATAATAATAATGATGTCAATGATAATAATGATAATGATAATAAGAATGATGTAGTAATAATACTGATGAAAAAAATAATACTAATAATAATAATAGCTATCATGATGATGATGATAATGAGGATAATAATAGTAATAATTTTAACGTCTGTAATCATAATGATGATGATATTTAATACAATAACGATAATGATATCAATAAGGATAATAAAGATGATAACAGCAATGAAAATGATGATAATCATGATAATAATGATAATAAAGATAATAACAATTATCTTTATCATGATAATAATGATAATAATAATAGTAACAATAAGGATAACGGTAATGATGGTGATAAGGATAATGATAATAACAATAATAATAATAATAATAACAATAATAATGATGACGATAGTAATAATGATGACGATAATAATAATGATGATGATGATAATAATAATGATAAAAATGATAATGATAATAATAATGATGATACTAATGATGATAGAGATGATTAAAAGGTAATAATAATAATGATGATACTGAATGCAATAACAATAAAAATAACAAAATTTCTGATACTGATAATTACAGTGATGATGATAACAAGAAGAAAAAATAGAAGAAGGAGAATAATAATGATGATGATAATAATAATGATGATAATAATGACAATATTGATAATAATGATAATACTGATATTAATGATAATAATAATGATAATAATGATATTGATAATAATAATGATAATGATGACAATAATAATAAAAATAATAATAATAATAACAATGATAATAATAATGATAATGATAATGATAATAAGAACGATAGTAATAATGATAATAGCAATAGCGGTGATAACAAAATGATAATAATAGTGAAAAAAATAATGATAATAATGCAAATATTAAAGAAGATGATAAAAATAAGAATGTGAATGAGGATAACAATAGTAATGATAACAGCAATAAAAATATTAATAACAATGATGATTATGATAATGATAATATAAATTAAAATGATAACAATAATGACGATAATAATAATGATATTCATAATAAGGGAGTCCTCAACAATGATAACGATATGAAAAATTATAATAGTAATGATAATGATAATAATGATAAGTATTATTATAATAAAAATGATAATAGCAATATTGATGATAAGGATTATCTTTATCCTTTTTATTATCATTATTTCCATACTTTTCATCCCATCATTATTATCACTTTTAATATGACAGTGGTGATAATGATAATGATAACAACTATAACAACAACAATGATAATAATGATAATTATGGTAATGATGATAATTATGGTAATGGTGATAATGATGATATCACTAATAATGATAGCAATTACAATAATAATAATATCAATAGTAAGAATAATAACAGTAGTAATTAAAATAAAAATGATGATAATATCAATAATGATAATAAGGATAATGATATTGATAATAGTAATGATATCAATGAAAATAATAATGAAATAATGACAAAAACGACGGTAATAAAGATAATAACAATAACAATGATGATGAAAATAATAATAGTAGCACTTATGATAATGATAGAAAAAATAATAATGATAATGATGATAATAGAAAAAAACAGTAAAGATAATGATACTGATAATGATAATGATGAGGATAATGATAATGATAATGATCGTGCTAAGGATAATGATAACATAATGAATAATGAAATGATAATGAAAACTAAAATAATATTAACGATAAGGATAGGGATAATAATAATGATAATGGAAATAGCAGTGATAATGATAATGATAACAATCAGAGTATTACATCATCCTTTTCATTATTAGTATTACTATAATCATTAGTATTTTCATTATCATTATTACCACTATTACTAATATTGTTGATATCATTCTCGTAACAAAAATACGTCAACTCGAATAAAGATGATAATAACAACACCAATAAAAGTGGCCACAGAAACCGAACGCGTTTCTTAAGGCCCAAGAGACGCCCGTGTTCCCCCAACTCACAGTGCTGTCGGGGAAGTCTGGCAGCTCTTCCAGCGACTCTTTGACTTTCACTTGCCACGAATTCGGGACACTGGCGTCAAGTTCGAAGTATTTGGTAAAGTCGGGATTGTCAGGCGCTCCCGGGGTGCCGCCGTCGTCCCAGGTGATCGTGTACAG
>BOPN01000197.1:133457-135957 GCA_017312705.2 Penaeus japonicus
TTAATTTTAATGTGCCATTTGAGTCTATATCAGCTACTTATTTTCTTTATACCCATTTGTTGTATGAGAGGACAAAAAGCAACTTTATTTTTTCCTATTTGTGCACTGTGGCACTAATTGTGCCACAGTAAAAGGCATTCCTACTGGCACAGAGACACATAGTAGACACTTGTCATGGTTTGAGTTACCTTCCTCTTCATGTTCTGCCTGCACATCCTTCATCAGCGGTACTTAGAACAAGAGGCAGACTCTCCTGATGGTTCTAGAAGAAAGTGGTGCCATCTAGGTTTTGGATGTTAACCCATTCCCAATCACCCCTCCAGAAGCTAAGATTTCTTTTGCTGTTATGGGTCTTTTAAAATCTTTGAAATTTAATTAGACATCTTTACATTACTTTGAGTACACATAGCAATGGACAAAGAATATGCCAGAATAAAAATATTTTATATATATTTCATTACACGTTATTGTGAGGACATAAACACACACACACACACACACACACACACACACACACACACACACACACACACACACACACACACACACACACACACACACACACATATGCACAGTGCATGGGAATACGTTTTTTCTAAAAAGTAAACACTGCAGACTTTGTCGGTAGATCATAGACCTGAGGAGATTATCACGTGTAGATTTGTGAGGGTCGAGACTAGAGGACTGTATGGCATTTGTTGCATAATATTTTGTTAAATTTTTGAATATCAAAAGAAAATTAGATCATAAGACAGGTCTTACAAATTAAAATGTCGCTATATCATCACAACAAGCTTATTGCAAGTCATAACTGCATAATAATGCATGGAAGCTATGGTGGTATATATACTGCCATAACTTCCATTACATATACCCTCTGAACAAATCATGGCGAAAAAGTGAGGGTATATATACCCTTGTGTCAGGGAAAAGGTTAAGTTTGCTTAATATTACGGTAATTAAAGTACTTATTACTGCAATTGTCGTCATCACTCACTCCTTACATATAGCACAATAAAACACCACAGTGATCCAAAATCCCTGAACATCATGTACGTACAGATGCCCATCATCAGGCCAATGCTCCTGCATCATGTATATCATGACCCCCGTCTGCAGTGGGTTAATGCATATGGCATTTTTCTGGTGTGTAGCATATTTGCCTCTTTATGCCAGTTGCAGGCTACAGTCCATTTATGCAGTTTTTACTTCAGTTTTTTGAGTCTTAGTAATTGCATATTTCAAGGGGGCCTTGCATCTATTTTTTTGTTTCATTTCTGTGGTATATTTAGATAATTATGATAAACTTTTATTTACACTTATATGGATTCCAGATACATGTCAAGTGAAGTATTCAATTTTCAATATTCTTTGCAGGATGAAACGTGTGCGCACAAAGCAGTCCCATCACGTATGTGTATATGAAGGTCGAAATGGAGAAATTCAGTTCAGTGCTCATATGTTTCCAGAATGTCATATCTCACAGCCTTTAAGGTGTGTATCCCTCTTATTTTCTAATCAAAAACTACGTTCTTATTCTCTAATCAAAACAACTTTCTTATTCTCTAATCAAAAACAATACTCATATTCTCTTATCAAAAACAATATAGGACAAAAAACATAGCTCCTCCAGATCCTATTCTTATAGTTACCCTCAAATCCTTTCATAAAGTGTGAAAAGTGTGAAAGATTCCCTTTGTTTCATAAACCTGCAGAACAAGAATAGAGGAATGGTTGCGCATCATGCTGGAGTGGGATCCAGTCTTGAGAGGCCAAGTGCTGGATGAGGGCGGGGCAAAGCAGTTTGTGGCATTCAACATGATCAATGACATTTTGAACAAGAAGGTGAGTTGTAATTATAGAATAGAGAAGATTGTACTGTCATTTTCATAGTTATGTGTACAATTTAATTGTTGGAAGTGATAAGAAATGTAGTATTTGAAGAAAATAGAAAGTAGGTAACTATGTATATATGATTATTTATAATGGGACCTTTTGTTACTTGTAACATGAGTACAAGTGAAAAAAATGTAAGCTTCTAATATGTGGTAGAATCTTCATTAGACATCCATTCTGATGAGAGTATTCCTAAGAGTAGCTTTAGGTGTTACATTGAGATAGATTTGAAACACATCCAAACATATGAGAGCCCTAATAACATGATATACCTAATGCCACTGCTAGTGAATTAGTGTGCACTTCTGTCCTAATTATTTTTCTTCCACTTTGATGCAGTTCCTTCCTTTGCTGTCTCCATTGATTATGATATTTTAAGTTTTACAAATGTATCCCATTATTGATTTTATGGTAGAGCTTACCATGATTACCAAATAGGTAAAATGAGAGACCCTTTTTATTAATAATATATATTTCAGAAAATAGTATAACAGACAAGGCTATTGTTTCTATGAACATTTCACTTTGATATCTCTACTTTGTTTGATCATAAAAATGTTGACTAGTGAAAATTGTTGTCCGACATTATCCACTCTAGAGGAAA
>BOPN01000197.1:143457-153457 GCA_017312705.2 Penaeus japonicus
ACCAGTGTGACGTCCCCGAGGCGATATTACATAGGCCTGGCGTAGGGTGTTGCCAGATCTCGCCAGGCCCGTCAGAATTGGGTTAATTATATAGTGTCTGTGTTAACTTTGTGGTTATCCATATCAGATTAACAGCTGGAGAGGACCATTATTGTAATCTGAGACGAAGGAACAAAGAGCAGCGTGCAACACCTCATGATAATACAGACATGTGCAAGTTGCTCCTACAAGCTTTAAGAAAAAGGGACAGATTGCAGCAGGATCTTTATAAACATGTTGAGTAAGTCATATATTTTGATACATATTATATTTGCAATAGATTATTTAGTATTTAACATCCCCTCTTTCCATCATTATTTTGATGATTACTAATTGCATTAAAGATCTTCATTACATGCTTTTATATCCCTTAGCATCTGCATAAATCTGACCTTCTTAATATTGTTTGATAGGAAACAGAGCGAATGTTGCAGTGAAGTAGCAGCTCTGTCCTCACCATTAGAAGCTGTATTGCAAGATGCAGCAAGAACCGCACAACACATTTCTTCACTTCAAAAGCAACGTCAGAAGGACATATGGAAGATCATGGAAATTGCAGTATGTTGTTGAGAATTTCTTTGGTCTGTTGCACATAGGTGTGGGCTTTTTCCCCAGTTATATAAAGTTCTTCTACAACACTGAGTATAGAATAAGCAAATTCTTATTAGTAAGCAGTATTAGTAGTAGCATTGAAGATATTTCATAATATACTGAAATGGTAGGAATTTATAGTCCAGAGAGTCAGAGGTAAGTGGTATTACGATGTGATATCTACATGTCTTTTTTTTTTTTTTCTTCTTCTTCTTTTCCTTGGTATTACTCATGATTTTAAATTGATTACCACAGATTAACCACAGCCGTACCACGGGAACAGCAGGAGTGGTCCAGGCACCACAGCCCGTACCTAATGCTTCACAGCTGCCCAAGAAACCCCCATCACCAGCAGCCTTGAGCTCACTCAATAATTTGCTAGAAAAGTCAAAGAAGGAATCAGATGCCATAATCGCTGAAAATCGTGCTCTTCGTTGCCAGTAAGTTTTTCGTTTATCTTTTTTTTTTTTTTTTTATCAAAGCTAATATCTGATTAGATGGGAAGTAACGTTAAAACTTAAATGGATTGTAATTTGTTTGCATCTTATAGCACACTAAATAGTGGTATTTTAAATATAAATGCACATAAGTTTTATCTTTATTGGTGAATTTTCTTACAATATCATGCTTGTAAAGTGAGAACAGACATTACCCTGTCTGTTCTGCTTTGATGTAAAATGTATAAGTGCAACTATTGCTTCATGCTTCAGTTTTGGTACACACCTACTAAGGATACTACAATATTTCAGTTTTTCTTACCTGGCATCACTTTGACTAGTATTGAACCTCATCTTTAATTTAAAAAGTCATTCAGGTGAAGCAAGGAGCAACATGTAATAATTGCATGATTCCCACTTTTATAGGAAGTGTACTTTGTGACAAATGTTATCCTGTAGTAAAGGATAATATAACATTTAATTTAAGTTTTGACGAAAGAATGTTAATATTTTGGTTATTCAACATTGCTGTATGAAGACCATAACAGTTAAGCATTAAGATCTAACAAATAAGATTTATTAGGACAGTGAAATCAATAACAATTATAATAGTATTAATAATGATGATAATAATAATAATAATAATAATGATGATGATGATGATGATGATGATGATAATAATAATAGTAATAATAAGGATGAGTCAGCCATGCATATGCCAAAATAATATAATAGTATTAATAATGATGATAATAATAATAATAATAATGATGATGATGATGATGATGATGATGATGATGATGATGATGATGATAATAATAATAGTAATAATAAGGATGAGTCAGCCATGCATATGCCAAAATGAAAGGATTGCATGCTTCTTACCACTTACAGACAAGTTGGGTATCCATGGTTTTCAGATCAACTGTAAAATTTTACTAAAATTAAACTGAAAGAATTTTCTGATCAACTTTAAAAAGATTATGGGGAAGATCTATGTCTATATATACAAATGCACATATACACAAAGTAGTATTGTATAGTACTAAGATATTATTCATAAGCTTTTGATTAGACATAATAGACTATATATGTAATGGAGACTATATTTAATTTGCTGTTTTTGCCATACTTTATGTTAAAAGCTACTTTTTTTTTCTTTAGAAGGTTGAAAGATATTGTAAAGCTGTTCTGTTAATTTGAATGTTTGATTGAGATAGATAAGCTATGTTTTTGGAAACCATAGCATATTTTCTTCCATATGAATGTTGGCCTCTTTTAATCTTTCTGTAATTTAAGTATATAAATATAGCAATTATTGACAATATTCTCACAAATACTAGCAAGTCATAGGATGTCTAATGTATAATTAGATTCACTTTTTAAACCCTCATGCACACTTTCAGGATGGTGGAGATGCTCTCAGGAAATGTGAACTCCAACCTTGTGATAGGTGCTGTCAGGTCTCCGAGTGCCATGAGCTCTCCAATCACGACAGATGGCCTCACGCTGCCACCTACCTCCCCCGACAAGAGGACTCCGTCACCAACCAGTCTAGCTGCTCTGAATAAGAAGGCAGTTGAAACATCCTTGTAGTCTCCTGCTGGTATATCATTGATATTAGAAACGGATATAATTGAAAATCTATGTTTTTATAGGTATCTTAATTACTGAACCTTTTCACCGAAGAGGAAAATGATGAATCATTTAATTATTTTCATGGTTCTGCAAGTTCTATCAGCTTATTATATGATAAGAAATGATATATTCAGTGTGAAGATATATCACCACAAATATCTCATCTTGTACTATATAATTTATTTAAGATATATTCTATATATACAGTCTGTTACTTATGTGACTGTAGTGTTATTGGAGAAATATTGTATCAGAGATTTATATGCAGCAGGAACTGCTTTGTTATCTCAATGGGACTTATGTGAAAGGCAGATGTGTGTATATATATGTATATGTATATATATATATATATATATATATATATATATATATATATATATATATATATATATATATAAAATGTATACATATATAGACACCCCATATACAAACAATCAGATGACCACTCCTGCAGTAAAAGAGAAAATGATAATTTTTTATGATGCTTAATTTGTTTTTTATTGATGTGTGTGTGATATGTTTCATATCAGTTATATTTTGGGCAGTGTGTTTTCCATTTTCTTATTCAGAATAAATACAATAATATCCCAGACAAATCTGGGATTGCTAGGCATTCAAATGTGTGTGACTAGACTTCAATGTCTTTGTTTCATTCATGCGCTTGCTTCTTGGTGTGCATATCATGCTTGCTGGAGATGAACTTAAGCAACTGACGGATAAATTATTAATAATTTGATATGAATGTACATCATTAAGTGTATAGCAGAATAATAAAGCAAGTGAAGACACAATTTCATAAAGCACTAATGGCCTCTACCTATCTCCATAAACTCACAGGTCAACTTGCCCATTGGTAAAAAAGTTAAAAAGTTTGATGGTGAATATACAGGTCAACTTTTAATTGTGTTCACTTAGCTTCATATGTGACACATTGAATTGTATTTCATGTGTAACAAACAATAGATATGAAATATCTCTTTGTATTAAAACTGCAGATGCTTTTCTATACATTGGCTTACCTGTATGGAGAGATAGTCTAGTGATTAATATTGTTTAATTAGATGCTTTTTCCTACTTCAGAAATTAGGAAATTGAGGTTTTGTTTTTAAGTTCAAAAGTTGCATTTGCACTGACTTGAGAATTTCAGTGTCACATTTATAGCAAAAAGTGCCTTTCAAAAAGTATTTATTTAAGTAAATAACAATTCTGAAAGCAATTTAAAAAAAAAGAAAATTACAGTTAGAAAGGAGAAGCTCAACTTTTATGTTATAATTTATTTCATTGTATACACAGGTGCATAATAATTAGGTGCCAATATTGTTTCTTCTGCTTCTACTTCTACTTCATGTATGCCTGCATGTATGAGTGTATCAATGTTTATTGTTATGGGTGTGAATGTGTGTTTATGCATGTACATGTCCATGTATACAAGCACATTTGTGTGTGAGTGCAGTAGGCATGTATGATAACGACTCAATTACCTGGTCACTCTATTCTCAAAAGAGTTTTGGAACTGATACTGTTCCTTTTATGTCACAAATGATCTGCAACACAATTATAAATTGCAATATTATAGCTATTTATACTTCAGTTTCATTGGTGTATGTTTAACCCAGTGGCACCAGGTGACATGTACGTGTGTCATGGCTCGCCTGGACCCATCTTGCCATGGCAGGGGATTTGGATGTTAGAACATTCGTTTTGTGTCTTTGTACCATGTTATTTGACATGGTACAAAGTATAATCATAATCATGATTATCATATTTATGATAATGTATTATTGAGGAAATTTGAAATTTGGCGTGTTTATGTTTGTCTGTCAGTTTGTTTCCCATTCATTTGTCCTCCCTCCCACTACCACAACCAATAGGCACATCTTTGAACATGACTTAACTAACCTCTGCCTTGTTGTGTAGCCATTTCTCAAAATCAAAATTTTGCTCTTGCCTTTTCATTATATAAATGTTTTTGTACTCCCATTAAATTATGCCATTTCCATCTCATAAGAGTCTAATTGGCATCAATCAAACCTTACAATATCAGTCTGTTACAACCTCCCTGAGCAATGAGATGGAAGGTCACAAGAAGTTAAACCCTCAACTTACGTACTACACATTCAGGTCAACAGTATTCCAAGAAAAAGGTTTAAATTTTGTTGATGGGGTGTTGCATGTGGCTGCTTTCTCAAAAGTAATCCCAGACATGGTGCTCACTCAATTTAAATTTATCCTGGCCAGTGGACCATCCACCTTAAAAACATCCTGGTGTCATTGGGTTAACAAAATTGTAGATGATTATACTATCTTGAAAAGCCTAAGATATGTGATAACTCAGAACATGAAAACCATGTGTATATGATAAAATTTTACTTCAGATCTTTGATATTTTGGATATGAATTTGAACTTGTCTGACTTATTTTGTGGTTACTTGATACTGACCATTTTTATTTTGGTGTCTGTGATACCAAGTGTTCATTATGCTGCAACATTGAATAGGTGCTTGTGCAAGAACAACTTTTACGAATCTTGAATAGGGCGTAGGAATGTAAATCCTTAACTTTTTCTTCATTATTCATGTATTAGCACTAACACATACATATACACACACCTTTTTCTATGAAATGAGGAAAATGTATTTTTATGTAATGATTTTCCAATGTGTATGGCTATAACCAAGTATTCTAAATTTTAACCCTTCCTGTTTTCCCACTTCTGTTTTCTTCACTTTTAATAGATATAACTCATACAATTACTTGTGTGAATAAAGAAAAAAACTCACATATTTTATTGAACTTTGAGGAAACAGTGATACATGTAAACACAATTACTTATAAAGACTTGAGTATTCAGCATATATCATCAAGGAGAGACATTCATTGATGCAACTCTATGCTTCATGTGAGTGTATCCCCTTGAGACTGGATAGGGCCCATCCCTTGCTGGATGCATGGTTTGGCATCAGTGATGATCGGTAATGCAGTAATATGCATGATTTATTACAATGTATACCTTCATATAGCTGACTTTAAAGTTTCTGTATGATAAATCATGGTAATAACAAGATACAGAAAAGTATATGAGAGCTGAAACAAGGATTAAATAAGGATATTTATTATTATTTTTGTGTATCCCTGTTATTTAATCCTTCTTTTAATTTCTTGAATGATGCAGTGTTTGGAAACCAACATTAGCAGATAACTTATCACATATCACTTGGTAATACAGACAGCAGAGCAGGTACAAAATGTGTCTGGTGAATATTCACTAGCAAAAATAAATGACTGTATTGTAGGTTGTGGATAATTGTAAGCATCAAATTTATTGCTATGTTGTGCATGTTTATTTTGCTCATTAGTTGTTATGAATATAGTTCTGTGAAGTGTGAATACCTTGAAGTTTTGCTATATTTTATTAGGGTTAATTTTGAGTTTATCTCAAGGTAAATATTTATCTTATTATTGGTTATATGATTAATGAGTTTGATCAGCAGCAAAAGGTAGGAGTTCAGGATTGGTATTGATATTGTAAAAACAAGTTTTAACATTATTGTATATATCTAATATAAACTAATAATAGTATCACTGCTTCCAGTCTTAAGAATTTTTTTGACAGTAGGTTTTTAAAAATACATCATTTATTATTTGTGAGCTCTGCAACTTGATCTATGTAATATTTAAAAATTTTCCATCTTGTCATGTTTATTTCATCTTTAATTATAGAAAGTGATGCATTAAATGTGATACAGATTGTAAATACATCCAACAACTAAACTCTTTGGATTGTTTTGTCTAGTCATTTTGTACTAAGATCATATTAATAAATCAAGTGGTTATAATTTCGTTTTCATAGTCTTCCCTTAACACACACACAAACACACACACACACACACACACACACATATAGATAGATTGATATAGAACATGACTATAGATAGATGTAATCACCACATTGCTCAACCAGTTCTTGATCACGCAAGGGGTGAAGGATCTGGATCTTGACCCATCTTAATTTCTAGTGAATTTTTTAATTTTGATATGTGTGTGTCTATGTGTTCGTGTGTGTGTTTGTGTTTGTGTGTGTGTTCGTGTGTGTGTGTGTTCGTGTGTGTGTGTGTGTGTGTGTGTGTGTGTGTGTGTGTGTGTGTGTGTGTGTGTGTGTGTGTGTGTGTGTGTGTGTGTGAATGAGTGAGTGTGAATCAAATGGACACTGGAGAGGTAGAAAATCACAGGATGTGTCAGGGGTTAAGACACCTCAATAGAATGGTGGACTTCCGGCGACCTGGGTGTCAGGAGGACCAGGGATGATGATGCATTATAAGATTGGTGAAAAGACTTGAAGTGGATGGTGGAGTAATTAACATGTGAAGGTTACATTGCTACCCTTCAGAATAAGCGAAGAGAAATATCTGTGGTCTGCTGATAAGTAGAGCCATTCCTCTGAAGAACAGAAGCATGGTTTGGAATATGCAGATATGGAGTCAAAATAGCTGATTTATACTGTTATGATCAAGAGAATGAGATACTCTGAACACTTATTGGCATACTTGAAGATATTCATATTGCCCTTGTGAAAAGCATTTTGTGATCCTCATCATTAATGGGATCCTCTGGATCTAGATTCCCATCTTACCAGCATTTCGATGATTTTATTTGCTAGACGTGTCTAACCAAAAATCCATAGAGTCTAGCCTAATCCTAATAATACATAAAAAAAACTCACAATAACCAAATCTATCACCTAACGATTGCAAATTATCACAGGAATGTCATGCATTAAAGTTGTTTTTTTCGTGACGTAGAGACAGAGTCAAGCAACAACAAGGGTTTTTATGAGAGTTTCCCATGGAATACCGTTTTCTTTTTCCCTCAACTTAATTCTTGGTAACAGAAAACATTAACACGAGACGTTTGCGAAGATGAGGCGCCTTTGGACAGTTGTTCAACATTTATAAGTTTGGCCTTCATATGTATACTGTAGGGTTTTCCATGACACATGATGATGAAGATGTTTCATGCCGAATAGTTTTACAAGTATCCTTGGTCTAATATTCCTCATTCGGTTCTGCTCGATGAAATGACCATTCTGCTTTATTTAGATAATCATACAAGTTTATCAATCTATATTTCATTACATCCTTAACATCACATTTTTTCGCAACTTTATACCACGACCTCCTGTTTCTCTTTTATTGAAAATAACTAACTCCTTGTCTAACGTCAATATTCCTGAGACACAGAATGTCAAGTGTCATGTCAACTCGTCTTCTTTCCTCTCATGTTGTTAGTTTTGATTATTTAATTATATCTCCGTCGAGTGGCGCTCGGTAAAATCGAGAAGAAGAATGAAGAAGGGGCATGAGGATGTGCAAAGTGGGGGAATGGAGTAAAAAAAAAAAAGTTGAGAACCACTGGTCTTGCAGGAGCAATCACTATGAGGACAAAAAAGTCGTCAGAACTGTTGCAACTGATGGTTGCCAGACGGAAAATTGCCCTCACTAGACTTCTATCGGAACTCATTCAGCAGTGTGATGGTTCGCTCATTAATCTAGGAATGGACTAAGAAACTGGAAGCTGCTGTCGGTTTTTGAGCCACTCACCAATAAAGGAAACACCTGACGGAGGAAATCAATCTCTGCGGCCGTTGGTCCGGTCGTCAGTTCGGCGCCAGCACAACCTTCAGTCCAAAACACCCCCATGCACACTGAAAATGGACTGTGTGAGCTGGTTCAAACCGATTTCTTCAATTGTACTGTCTGTTAAAACTGTGGGCAGTTTTTTCTTTCCCCAAGAGACCAACTGGCAGGTACCAAAAGTAAGGAGATGCTGAGAGGCCGGGAAATTCCCTTTCCAAACGGCAAGCCAGGCGAACTGTGGGTCCCGGAAGGAGGGTTCCCAAATGTGAGAACCGGTATTGATAAAAATTCCCAGAACTTTTTGTGCCTGAAACAATGATTTGAGGAATACGACGAGATCGAACGCGTAAAGAGATATACATTATTACAGGTAGATATTTTGAGACCGATCGTTCCGAAAACAACATAATTCCAGGATATTGAGGGTCTGCTAGAAACAACTGCGTAGTCGGTGTGTGCTTTGGGCGAAGGCATCGAAGTCGCACAGTTTTCATGTATTGACCAGGAAGTCAACAGACACATTAGTCTGGCAGCAGGAGCCATGAACTCACTCGACAAGAGTATCTGAAGATGCAAGCTCCTGTAGAAACGGACCAAACTACGTCTTCAATGCCTTGTTATTGCCGGTTCAGACGTATTGCAGCGAAACTGTACTAAACCATGTGTGTAGGAGTCACGTTTTGACGGCTTTTTGCAAAAGATCCTTGTGTCAGATCATGAGGTTGCTACTGGGAACCACACGTCAAGCCAACTACTGCACCTTGAGAACCAGTCACTTGTACAATCCGGGACCACTGGGCGAGGAGGATGATCAAGAAGGTCGTGACTTGGGTGAAACGAGGTGGTTGAAGCAGAGGGAGGCCGCGGCAAAGCGGCCAAACTAAGAATCCCCTCCGGTCGGTTCCTTACTTCCCCATTCTTATCACTGTTAATTTCACGATGTTATTTATAATTGTTTTTATTATCATATCATACATCATTCACATTATCACCAGTAATCACCAGCAGAACCATCTTACTGACTATTGTTAAAATTACCTTTGTAATTCGTGACATAACCAATATTGTCATTTGCACATTACTATCATTATCATTATTATTACCATCATTGTCAATATCATCATTTTTATCGTTATCAGTAGTAGTACTATCATTATTTCCATTATCTCACAACTGTCATGAATATCATCATCGTGTGTATATCATCATGACCAGCACTGTGTGCATGTGTGTCATGGTCGGTTTCATGTTTATCATGATGATGATCCTCAAAATCCTTACAATTATCATCATGTGTATGTGAATGAATGACTTTGTTGCTCTTCAGGATATTATACCAAACAGACCTTTCAAAGGTCTACTTAGGCCATAAAGCCAACACTTCCCTGACGAATGACTTCTCAGGCACCGCAGCATTGCTTTCCTCTCGGGATCCTCTGTTCTGCAGCAAAGAACCAAGACGCGCCATCAGACTCTCACATATTTGATCGTAGCTTAAATGCTGTGATTTTCTAGTGTTGACGAGAAGTCAAATGCAAAGTGCGAGAATGTGTGATTTCCATCCGCCTCGCCCTTCTGCTACACCAAGCAACACACAAATGACCCACGTGTCAGCACTTTATAGGCGGTTAATAGTTTCCTTGTTTAACGTCTAGCAGGAAC
>BOPN01000197.1:168457-175957 GCA_017312705.2 Penaeus japonicus
GCAATAAAAAAAAAACAAGTACAGAGATACCATATGCATTATAAGCAGTAGCTGAATAAAATAACTGATTAATCCTTAATATTTGACAATATCCATGAACTTCGCCGTTAAACATATAACTGTTACAAAATATCTACGAAATATCAAATGATTTACGTGCACCTTATTAAACATACTCATATATCTGTTTTAAACACACGCGCACACATATGCACACAAAACACAGGCACATAGACATCACGAAGATATCTGAACGCTTCGGCTTAAGATAGGATTAAAGCAGCTGTCTTTGGGGAATTATGGCCTAGTTTTTCATCTTGGCGGAAAAAAACGTGGGTTTATTGCATCACACCTTATTTTCGAAACATCCAAAAGATAAAAAGATGAAAAATAATGAAAAAAAGTGAAAGGGCTGAATATGTAGTCCAGTCCCGCGGTCTAGAGACATTCCTCTCCCTAACTGGATTGTACGATAAGACTAGACTCCAACGCTTATACTTCCGCATTTGGAACGCTTATTAACTGACCAAAACTGACCCTCTACACCTCTGTCTGTCTGTCTATCTGTCTGTCTGTCTATTTATCTGTCTCTCTCTTTCTTTTCTTTTGCCCTCTATCTTTCCCTCTCCCTTTCATACACAAGTAAGTCGGGACGATGATTGCAGTTCGTAAAAGGACACCGCGCCCAGAGCAATGATATGGCAATCCATGTAATAATTGGGTCACTGAGAACATGCTTACCGAGTTTTGATACTGAAGGATGCTGATTCTGCTATTCAATACACTTTGCTTTCCCAAGGTTACTAGACGAGACATCTAACCAATCAATCGACGGAGAACTTCTGAAACATTTACTGGATAGTCCTTTGGATGAAATCATCTGGTATTTTGTCATATGTCGTGTTAGGCTTTGAAATGCGCCGACATGCTAAAACAGTTTGTGAAACCAACCAAGCACTGCATCGATGAGCCTGAGATCCTGTGACCGATAATGAACGTGCCTTTTTAAGCACCTCTTTTTGTGCTTTAGGGAGATTCCGATTCATATGCGAAGGCAAGGAGAATCTCCTGCACAACATTTGAAGCGCCTGCCTTTGCATCCTTGTTCAAGGCCCTGGAGCTGCTTAAAACAAAACAAAAAACAACAACAACATAGAAATGAATTGTGAATGTGCAAACTCTAAGTTACCGAACGGGCGTGGTCTGTTTGCTGGACGTGCTGTGGGAGAGAGGACAGGGGAGAGGCCTCCACATCCTATAGTGGCAGTAATGTTCGGCCTCCTGCCTCCGCCGACCTTTCTAGTGCCGTAATGGGCGCGGAAGGGCTGTCACGCTGCCTGGGCGCCATGCGGGCCTCGAAATGGGGGAGAAGGCAGGCCAGTATGAGCTACTCGCGGTTCAGGATACCCTGTGAAAATCGGGAATAAATAAGTGTTGTTACATATTCTTATTTTCAGTGACACTATCATTTGTTTAAAAAACAAGAAGGAAAAAGTTTGAGTTTGATCTTTTTTCATTGGTAATAGCGGCCTTTGATGACTATTTTCGGGAAAAGGACGAAAATCTGAAGGGTTCCTTATGGGCGACAACCTGTTATAAACCTAATTTGCTTAGTGGATGTGTGACTAATGGAAAAGAGATAAATCAATCAAGCGAAAACAATCTTGGTGTAAACAGTTCCACGTTTGCAAGTAATGCAACACTTCCGTGTGTAATTCCTGCAAGGTTGATTAGCAGAGTGAGTTCTCGAGGGCTTGGGGTCGGCCCCTTGGCACCGAAGGAAGGCAGTGCGTCGCGTGAGCAGATCGCGGCCGCACTCACGACCCGGCGAGGCGGCCGCGAGCTATGCAAATACGGCGAGGAGATTGCCTTCAGGAGGCGGCTTTCGCACGGGCTCGCCGGATGCCCCTCCTCTTCAAATGGACGGTTTTTCTTCATCGACACAAGAAACACGTGCACGTTACACTATATATATATTCATATATATATATCTAAATATATATATATATACATATATATGTGTGTGTATAGCTATATATGTATCTATATCTATATACATACATACATACATATATATATATATATATATATATATATATATATATATATATATATATATATCTATCTCTCTCTCTCTCTCTCTCTCTTTATATATATATATATAATATATATATAATATATAATATTTATATATATGTTATATATATAATATAATATATCATATATATATATATATATATATATATATATATATATATATATATATATATATATATATATACAGTATATACATATATATATGTGTGTATACATATATAATATATAATATATATTATATATATATATAATATATATATCATATATAATATATATATATATATATATATATATATATATATATATATATATATATGTATATAATATATACATATATATATATATATATATATATATATATATATATATATATATATATATGTATATACATATATATGTGTGTGTGTGTGTACTAAAAACATACAGTGGAACTTGCTCGAGGACCGTGAGCTATTTTTCCATGTTACCTGATGAAGGCCACAGATTTAAAAAAGTTATTCATGAATCTTGGATCCAGTTCAGAGTAACCTAAAATAAAAGTCTTGACCTATTTTACATTACCACCACCACTAATAATAATAGTGACAATAATCATTATCCTTATTATTATCACAATTATTATCATCATAATCATTATCCTCAGCATCATCACCATCATCACAATCTTCCTCATCATTATGATCATAGGCATCTCCATCATTAACTTCATGATCATCATTACATTCTTCGTCACCACCATCTTTGCATTATTGTTGTTATGATTTGTGTTATCACCAACATCAGTAGTCTTATAGTCACCACATTTGCCAATCGAGGAAGCAAACAGAATAATCTTGTAAGCCCATTTTTTCCCCGAACTTACTTTTGCCACTTTTTATAACTCAAATTAAATCAATAAAAAATAAATAACTGATAATAACAGCTAATATCGGTGTACGTTTCAAAAAAGCTTTTCCCTGACCTTCACCAGTAAAAAGGCGAGACCGATTTCCTCAGCCAGAGGGCGTGGCGACTGTCACTTGGCTCAGAATCGTTCACCCGATTAGCTTACCAGACATGTGATCTTATCTCTACTTCACCATCTGTTCAACAGAGGCTAAAACTACAATTCTCAGTATGCAGTGTCAATTTAAGGGATATTGTGAATTTTTACCGCGATTTTCATAAATAATTTCGTGGTTTCATAGACAAGGGATTCACCCAGCGCGATGAGTGAGACCGGGGGAAAGTGCCCGGCTTGCTGCATGCAGCTTTATCGCCGTGTTCTAAAAGCATGTCCCTCTAAGAATTAATACTGGTTATGAGATTGCCACCTGATCTTGACCAGGTAAATAGGTAAACAAAATTTGGATGAATGCACTTGAAATATCTTAATTAATCGTGCATATAAGTCACATATGATTTTATTAATGACATGAATCGTAGATCGCTCAGTAGTAGCATAAAATAGATATAGCTGTGGGCGAATCTGCTTAATTCTATGGTCTTATGTGAAAAGGAAGTCATAAAAAAATAACACTACCGGCCAGGCTTCGATTCTGACTGTATCCTCCAATCTCGGCTATTCATATTTTTTGTGGATTTCTCTCTAAGGGAATTTTAAAGCACACGAAGCCATGTTCACGTGGTGTCATGATTCAAAGATTTACACTTCATTTACATTCGGAATATTCCTGTATCCACATTGTGTATTTTGAACATAGTCCTTGAGGTAATTTTCTTTTCGCGGCGAGGGTGAAAAAAATGACGCGACTACCGGGCGTGATATCTGTGATTTGGGTATTGGTCAGAAATAAATTTCTCAGAGAATTAGCTGATGAAACGTAGTTTGGATGTAGCATGTTTAAATAATGGGGAAAATACACGTAATGACAATGGTAGATGAAATGGTTTCCGTCGGATCGCACCACATTGCTGTGGGATAATTTTACATCCGATGAGCTATTTCGATCTGTTTGGCTTATTTGAATAAGATACGGAAGATCATTATACAAAGTTGATTCGACACCGATATACCACTCGTTATGAAGAGCCTTGGCTGGGAAAATGGCGGGAAGAGTTACCCGATAACCTTCTCATAACGTACTCCACGATGACTTCTTATCTTGATCTTTGCTTCGCTTAAAAAAGGAGGAAGTAAAAAAAGACCTTACATGCAATTACTATGTTCATGGCGATCGTGTGCGAGTCACCTTTCAGCTGCGCTCTCGTGCCACCAATGTGATCAGTATTTGCGGCTCCTGAAGTCCTTCAAGAGTGTCCTAGTACTTCCTTTAATTGGTCAAGATCTGGGATTATGTGGCAATTGGAACATTCTACGGCGGCATTTTACAAATATCATATTCATCATCCGTCTTGTCCAGTTCAGAGCTGGTGAGTGGAGCTCGCGAGAGTAGAAATCAACAGGAAAATCACATATTGTTAACAACCATGTGACAGCTGACCCCTGTGAAAGCGCGATTCAGGCAACAGAGCCAGATATTATTTAGGCTGCTGTCGCACACACTTAATAAACTTTTGATGGCTAAGGACTGATTAAATACTGGATTGAAGCCAGTGAAAAAAGGAGCGAAAAAAATTATTCCTATATATTTTGCTTAATATCACCATTGCTATCTGTGCTGTGGGAAGTACACAATGGATGCCAAACTTTATAAGGGAAGAGAGGAAGGAAAACGAGATGGTTACGAGACACATTGGTACGTAACAACACTGCAGACGAAAAGACTTGAGGTGCGCACTTATACTTGAAAATTGCAGAAAATGATAGTGCCACTTCGCCAGTGCGTGGGCCGCCCTCGGACAGGCGTGAACACACCGTGACGGCTTGATCGCAGTAGATGCTGTCAAGTCAAGGGTATGGGTATAAAAAGTAATCGATTATGTATATGTTTATATATATATATATATATATATATATATATATATATATATATATATTCATATATATATGTATATATATATGTATATATATGCATACATATATGTATATATATGTATATGTATATATATATATATATGTGTGTATATATAAATATATATATACATACATATATATGTGTGTGTGTGTGTGTGTGTGTGTGTGTGTGTGTGTGTGTGTGTGTGTGTGTGTGTGTGTGTGTGCGTGCGTATGTATACATACGTACGTCCGACCATATATACATACCATACATACATACATACATACATACATACATACATACACACACACACACTGATCGCTAACGATCCTTATACGGGTAGTTTAATGTATGCATTACCGAACATCCAAAAAAGCCACATCCGTTTTCACCATCTTTCCAACTGAAGAGAACATGGAACCTTTTAGGCACTGTTGTCTGATGAGGTTAATAACACCAAGGTTTGTGATTTGCAAGCCGTCCGCGGTGACTGGCCAGATCATAAATGCACTGAAGTCTGTACTTACCCTGCCTCAAGTTGCACTCCAATGGAATGGTTCTTCAGAGTTAGTGTCACGAACCAATAGTGATTGCGAGCCACTGGTTTATGGGTCACTTCGTCTCATTGAAAATCAGAGTAATATAAAATAGTTAAAGACTGCATATAAAAATTTCAAAAAGTATGCAATAATAGATAAGGCAGTAACCAAAAATCTATACGACTGGAGCTCAAGGAAAACGTGAATCTTAACTGAGTCCTGATGAAAAAAGTTAGGGGAACTCTGCCCTATGGCATTGCGTGAGACGACAAGCAAAGAACTTTTCAAAGAAATAAGTAACTTCCTGCAAGATCAGTGAAAGTTATAGTTGGATGCAGTTGTTCAGCCGAATCTTTTGAGAGACTCTCCACCGGCAACATAGGAATCAACAAGAGAGCCAGTTTCCTGAGCGCAAAGCGGAGCTCAAGAGCCAACACTGACGGGACGTTTTTGAGGACATGGGCTGATGGTTTTACTCCTGGTAGTTCCTGAAAGAAGTCTTTGTATTACAAGACTAACATAAAAAAGAGCAGCAGAGCCCAAGGCACAGCCAGGACACGAGAAAGAGAGAAGATAAAACTCTGTGGAAAGGATTTTTTCGGCTAAGATCAATGGAGCTTGAATGTTTTCCGTCCAAAGGACGTTACGGTCTCTTAAAGTCACAAATTAACCTTTCATTCGGCACTGCACTGAACACACACGAAAAAAGATCTTAAATATCATAGGCCATTTGCGTGGAATATATCAAGGAACTTAATTTTCATAATTTCTACATACATTCCCGCATAGATATTTTTAGACTGTTGGTTACATCGCTCATAAACCAAATTATGTGCGAATATCAATCCGGAAGTCGCAAAATGAACATGTTCACACTTCTAGCCTCACAAACCGAATAACCAATGCATATCTTTCTCCAATAAAGTCATATGACGATAATGATAATACTAACAACAATAATGATAATAACAGTTATTATCATATTAATATTTAAAATCGTAATGAAAGCTTTTGAGGACCATTTCATAGATACATTTGGAATCATAAAGGACTAGTATAGTAAAACAATACTTCTAAACACGAAGGATTCAAGAGAAAATTCCGATGGGCGAGGCAAATGAACAGAAGACAATGTCCTTTGCGCCAAAATGCAACTCAAAAACAATGTCTTATGGTAAACAGCACGCTTTATTGCTCGGCTGCAGTCCTGACTCACAAGGTGCCACTTTTTCTACGAGTTGACTCCAGGAAGTAATTGGGAGTTGAGTCCCGCCTTATATTCACACTCGTTTAGTGTTCATATCAGCTACTACGTTAGTATTCACATACATGGATCCGTGTTTGTGCACACACACACACACACACACATATATATATATATATATATAAATATATATACATATATACATACATATAACTATATACAAATAAATATATATATACATATATACATACATATAACTATATACAAATATATATATATATATATATATATATATATATATATACATATACATACATATAACTATATATATATATATATATATATATATATATATATATATATATATATATATATATATATATATATACATATAACTATATACAAATATATATATATATATATATACATATATACATACATATATACATATATACATATATATATATATATATATATATATATATATATATATATATATATATATATATATATATTTATGTGTGTGTGTGTGTGTGTGTGTGTGTTAGTGTGTGTGTGTTAGTGTGTTAGTGTGTGTGTGTGTGTGTGTGTGTGTGTGTGTGTGTGTGTGTGTGTGTGTGTGTGTGTGTGTGTGTGTGTGTGTGTGTGTGTGTGTGTGTGTGTGTGTGTGTCCAAGTTCACATGAAGTTGTGCAGTGATTCAAAGCATCGTATCAGCTCTGCGGTTATCATGAGACCAAAGAACCCTCGATAATAAGAGC
>BOPN01000197.1:193457-195957 GCA_017312705.2 Penaeus japonicus
AAGGTTCTCTACGTGTTTAGTTTCTGTGTTTACACCATGTATCACTCCTGCTTTACAGCTGAACAACCCTGGATCACTTTTCACATTTGGCCTCTAATAAAAATAAATGAAATGGCTGTAGACACTATCTAACAGGTAGTAGTTCTTGGCTGGCCGCTCGCACCGCCGGGGTCCGAGTGCTGTCTGTGCATGTGCGTGGCCAGCGAGTACTTGTTCTTAAACTCCTTGCTGCACACAGGGCATGTGGCGTGCTCCATGTTGGAGTGCACCATCCGGACGTGCCGGTTCAGGTTGTACGACGTGATGGGCTTCTGGCACTGTGGGCACGACACGTAACCGTCGCTGCCACCCAGGGGGCGTCGCCACGGCACTCCTCCCCCCGGCCCTCCGCCTCCTGGGGCTCCTCCCCCTCCGCCCGCGCCGCAAACTCCAGAGGGCAGACCGCCTCCCCTCGCGTCCAGGTACGTGCCGCCGAGCGCCCCGCCGTGCAGACCGAGGTCCGTCACGGTCGCGCCGTACTCGAAGGCGCGCAGAAGGTCCAGACCTGAAGGAAGCAAGAGAGGAATGAGAGGCTGTGAGGAACGCGAGGCCGCGAAATGTGCGTGATAGGCCAAACACCGTGAGGAAATCATGCTTTGGAGGGAGATGCATCCCCAACGCCAGGTGAGAGCCCGCGCTGCCAGGCCGGGGCTGCAACAAGAGACATAGCAGAAATGGCCGGAACCGTAAACCATCAGAATACAAATCTGGATTTCATGCATACAAAGAATTTCTATGAGTGGAATGGAGAACAAGCCAAGGAGAGTGAAGAACACCAGCATAGCCAAGAACAGCACAAGAAAACCTGCAGAAGAACACACCAGCAGTAGTCCAGTAGTCAAGCTGAGAGCGAACAACCAAGAGCTGTGCTTCCATGGTACGCACCGTCAGGCTGGTTAAAGTCCTGGTTTCTGATTGGTCACATCACAAACAGCTGCATGTCTCTTCACCAATCAGTAGACAGTTCCTTAACCACAGGACGTCAATGCCACTACCACGGAAACACATCTATGTGAATGAAAAGCATAGCAAGAGACTGAGTGGGCGGCGCGTGGGCGGTCGTGGGCGGCGTTGGAGGCGTACCTGAGGCAGTGAGGAGGTTATGGCGTGTATGGGCGCTGAGGTGCGGGCGGAGTTTGCGTTGTGGGCGTGCCCTCCTCTGTGTGGGTGTGGTACCAGATCCCAGAGGTCTGTGTGGGCGGGGGGGCCGGTGGGGGGTACCCGTGGGGAGGCCCCAGGGGGAGGGTGGGCGTACTGGGGATCTGCTGCTGATTCTGGTGATGCTGATTGGCCGAGGGAGGCTGGAGGTAGGTGGGCGTGGCTGGCCTGTGCGGCTGCAGAGCGTGATGACCGCTCGGGGACACGGGCGTGGAAGACGAGGCAGGCGCGCCGCCCATGGGCGCTGAGTGGATGTTCCGGGGATGGTAGCGCGCCTGGTGGACACTCAGGCTGTGCTTGTTCTTGAACATCTTGGCGCACAGGGGACAGCGCACCTCGAGGGAGTCGTGGGTCCGCTTGAGGTGCAGCGACAGGTACGAGAGCTGTACCCTCTTGCTGCACACCGGGCAGGACACCACGCCCACCTCCTCACACCCACCCATGTTCCCAGCCACACTCACGCCCATAGTCATATTAGCTACGCCAGCGCCGCCACCTCCACCAGGAACACCACTGCCGCCCACGAGCCCCTCCAGGCGGACCAACAAATCTGCAAGAAAAGCAAAACTGACTCGTCAAGCGCCACAGGGAAAGCACTTACCTCGAGGAAAATTTTCTGAATTACTTTAGGTTATTACTGCTGCCTTTACCGACTCGCAATTACAAAGGAAAGTATGCTGAGGCGGAAGGCTGTCAGGGAAATATGGGTCTTGCTGCCGTCCACTCTACTTACCGCCGGCAACACCTGGCATCTTCTTTAGCAAACTCTACTCAACTGTGTAGCTCTCAAGCACAGGCACACAAACACAAGATAAGAAACGGACTGCATGATCAGGAACAAGAAAGGCACACAAGAGTATGCACTGGGAGGGCGAGCTATCAACCCCCAGCACGTGCAATAAGGATCATATTCTGAATGAGCTTGCCCTGTGGAATGACACCGGAACTAAGAAACAACAATTCTTAATAAACGGAAGGAAGATAGATGTGTCCACAAAGATGAATAAACAAAGGGTGATTAATGAACAGGCAAACTGTGTAACGAATTACAGAAGGAATGAATGAAGTCAGGTTTTCCTTGATTCTTTCACCTTAGAGACCACATGTCTCCGCTCCCATCTCCCTGCAAACACTGTTCACTGCGAGAGCCTTTTCACAAGTACACGGCGTGGATGAAAGAAAACAACGGAGAAACAATAACAAATTTATTATTGTTAACAAAGTATATCACAGCAGTTTCTCCTATGAATACAGTAAATAAGAAATGCACCTGGAAAGCAAAAGAAGAAAACATTGTACAGGC
>BOPN01000197.1:198457-200957 GCA_017312705.2 Penaeus japonicus
ACAACAATAATAACTACTGATTGCATCATCTAAGTGGCATTCGGAATATTGTAAGAAGAAAACTTAATTACATGACGTAGATATGCCTGCCCCTTTGAACGCGACGGCCGCGCGGGCGGGACGCCGCCCGCCGCCCTCCTCGCGCGCTGGGGCCTCGCCTGGGTCGGGGCCTCCCTCATCACCAAGCGATTAATTCTCTTTTTGCATTCATCTCTAACCTAACTTCTCTCTCTCTCTCTCTCTCTCTCTCTCTCTCTCTCTCTCTCTCTCTCTCTCTCTCTCTCTCTCTCTCTCTCTCTCTCTCTCTCTCTCTCTCTCTCTTTCTCTCTCTCTCTCTTTCTGTTTCTCTCTCTATCTCTTTCTGTTTCTCTCTCTGTGTTTCTCTGTCTCTGCCTCCCACCCTCCCTCCTTCTCACCCCCACTTCCTCTCTCTCTCTCTCTCTCTCTCTCTCTCTCTCTCTCTCTCTCTCTCTCTCTCTCTCTCTCTCTCTCTATCTATCTATCTATCTCTCCCTTTATCTCTCTCTTCCTTTCTTTCTTTCTCTGTCTGTCTTTCTGTGTCTGTCTGTCTCTCCCTCTGTTTGTCTGCCTTTCTCTCTCTCTCCTAGCAGACGCACCAGCGTGCATGTTAGTTGTGACCTGCCACAGCACTGCGGCCACCTGGAGGCCACCCTTCCTCAGCGAGGCCCGACGCGGTAGCCAGGGCCCGAGGGAGCAAGGAGGCCGGCGCGGGGACCAGGAGCTCTACCTCTAGTGACGGGATATTTCATGTTGATTATTCTATCGCTTATTTAATGTCAAGTACAGAGTCTGGGAAACGACGCTTCATGGTCAGCCGAGCTGGGTTCCCTATCAGAGAGGGCCGATTCCTGCAAGTGTTTCGGCCCTTAAGTGCGGTGCTGCACATTTGGAATAGCCGCACTACCCTGACGATAAATGCAAAACACACTTGCAGTTGACAAAATATATCACGTTTACTTCATATCATTGTTTCTTTTGCTTATTTTCATACATGCCTTCAATAGGAATGTCTTTTGGTCGTAACCTACTTATCTAACATACAAGGCCATTTCAACTGGACATACTATATCACAAGACACCTAGAATATCTAAGCCTAATCATCACAAAGACGCGGCGCCTCCGTCCCTGCACCAACGACCAACCAAAGTTGCGTTTGCCAGACTCTGCAGCTGACGGCAGTTATTTCCTTGAACCTTATCGATAACAGCAGTCAGTTTTAACTACGATTATATTATCACACAGTATCCGTTCTACTTAACCTATACCACAGCCTATCACTGTTATCTTTTATCTAACACAGCACAGCCTTTGAGAAACGTTCTTTGGTTCCAAAACGTTGTCGAATTCGTTTTAAGGAAACATCACAATGCGAACACTTTGGTACACGTGGGCGGTAGATTATCAATTGTAATTACCAATAACATTAATATCACAATCATCATCACAAATCGTTGTGCCACAGGGCTTGTACGAGCATTCGTAAATTTTGCAGGAAATTTTACAAAACGCTCATTACTAGTCGAATCACTTACATCCTAAATTTTAATGTGCATATGATTAAATGAATAAAGCATATTCAGCTTTTGATTCTTGATTTCAGTGTTCTATGTGTGTTAACACAGCATCGTTGTACCATCACAGATCACAGCACCAGCGGTAGGTAAACAACATCAGTACAGACTGACCTCAAGCGTCACTTTCACAGAACAATCATCATCGTAGGTACGGCAGAAAAGCACGGTCTCCCATGCCGTTACAACACTTAGCTTCTTTATCTTCGCCACTTTTGCACCACAACCTAGTTTCACGCACTTTTCTCTCAAGTGTTTGCCAACTGCGGAGCGGAGAGGGAAGGGGTGGGGCGGCGGTGGGGTAGGGGGGTAGAGGGTTAGGGGAAGGGGGAAAGGATAGGATAAGGATCCGGGTGAAACTTCTTGAACCTATGAAGGGTCCTAGTGATCTATAAAAAAAAAGTCTTAAAGGTCTGGCAGCCTCGGAAACGGGAGGGTTTAATCAGCTTAAAATATATAGATTAAAAAGTGTTTCACTGAAAAAAGGAACATAAAAATTCCGATCTGTAACTGAACAAAATTGGATTGAAATTGCAGTTCATGAATCTCCTTGAATAACTCGATACAGTGGATACTGGTAATTTTTTAACATATTGTTTTTTAACAATCAGATCTTAAAAAAAAACTCTTGTAATATTTTGAATCAAGAAAATGATATCTGCACCATCATTTACGCGGTAGAGGAGAACCGCAACAGAGTAAAAGGCTGGTCATGTTCGGACTCAGGAAAGGGGAAGTACTGGGCTGATGAAACCAAGGAGTGTACTGAGTCAGCTACACACTTGAAGCAGACCTTGAGGCACGGGAGGGAGGAGGCAAGGCGAAGGATGAGGTAGCAGGAGAGGAAGAGGAGGAGGTATTGGGTACGAGAGAATAATGAGTGGCTGTGATGCTGGAAAGGCAATCA
>BOPN01000197.1:205957-210957 GCA_017312705.2 Penaeus japonicus
TTCGAGGACAAGGCCCCTTCTTTCACTCTTTGCCTTCCATTCCGTCATTTCCAAAGCTTATTCCTTTAGTGCAGAATCATGGTAACCTTGAACTGTTCTGAGTATAGTATTACCGCCCTTTCTTGATGTTGTGTAATTTGTCTTTGAATATTAATGCTATAAAATATTGTTAAGTATTGCCGTTTACTTACTTCGTGTAACACGCAAATAATATTATATATATATATATATATATATATATATATATATATATATATATATATATATATTCACACACATACAGACACACACACACAAACACACACACACACAGACACACATACATACATACATACATACATATATATATATATATATATATATATATATACATATATATATATACATACATATTATATATACACATATATAAACACACACACACACACACATACATATATATATATATATATATATATATATATATATATATATATATATATATATATATATATATATATATATATATATATATTAATATATATTTATATTACACCTGTATACCTTTCACAATCCTCATATTTATATATACTGCAATAAGAAATGAACCTTCAAGGGGCAAAAGTACAAACCGCAGGCAGCGAGCAAGAGTGATCAGTATTACACGTGATCTCCTTTCAGTCTCACGGACGAATCAAGCACAAGCGGAAATCCACATCGACGAAATGTGTTCGTATTCACAAGCACACACAAGTCACATCTCCATATACGCTAAAGTGATATGTTTTTGTTATACTGATATACATCACGAATGATGAATGATCAGTTGATCATGCCTTGTGAGTACTACCCTTGAGATTTTGTAACTATGGAAAAGAATAAACTGAACTAATTCATCACAAATAAACATTCTATGTTGCAGGAAAACATCTAATCATGGAAAGTTCTACACTTTTGCTTTGCTTTGTAGGTATTGCTTCATCTCGTGTAAGTTAGTTTTTGTAAAGATGTAAAACCAGCTTCCCAATACTGTGATGCATCTCTTACAATGGGGATGTTATCAGAACTGGCTGCTGTCTCTCCGGGTATACAGATAAAACACACTTTGTAAAACTACTCATTTATTTTGTGCAAAACAATGCCAAACTTCATAATTAGGAAAGGCAAACATAAAGAAAAGGTTCAATACAAGATTACATCATGTACTGACAAATAATCAAACAGGAAATGTTTACGTAAATAACATAAGTCTAATTACGTCCAGTCCATGAACCATGTATGGCAAACTGGCGTAGCAATTATGTCAAATTGTATAATACTAGTGATATAAATTATTCAACTTCAGAGTGATCACATTGAAAAAAGGGGGAAAAATCTCACAGCTTACGCCAGTGCCAAGGTCGACGAACCGAGCCTTCCCTACAGGCGCGGGACTTCCTTTGGAAAGTGTCGCGCGACAGAGTGAGTCTCCGCGAACGAGTCGCAAGCAGAACAGCGAAGAGAAAAGCAGCAAACACCCGAAAATGTGCGTTTCCCTGCCCTTTTCCCTTCGCTGCTTCGTTTACGATTCTCCGCGATCACGTCTGGCCGTCGCCCTGGCAGGAGCAAGAACTGTGACACCTTTCGGAAACGTGTCCTACGCGGCCGTCTGGGCCTGGAGTGAACTAATAGCATGCACTGTTGTATGGGTCAGCAACACAATGCCTGCAACGTAAGAGACACCACAATAATGTAATGGTTTATTGCATGAGTGAGGGTCCGAGAGCAGGTGGTACAGGTACAGTACTGCCGTTAATATGCGAGTTGAGGTTTGAGCCTCTTGCTTGGCCCGCATACCATGATGCACAGCTCATCTCCAACCATCAACCATGAGCATATCTGACGTGAATAAATATTAAATAAGACTACAACTGTATATAAAACTATAATCCCCTCCCAACAGCCAAAGTCACCGTTGCTATTACTTAAGAAAATCCAACCCCACTCGGTAGAAGGTATTGATGAAGCTGCTACCAACAACCAGCGTTATTCCCCTCCTACCCCCTTGGTTTTGTATGCAATAACACCGATGAGCTCCGATCCAATCTAAACTAAAAATGGTATTTACTTGGTATCCAAAGCTACGAAATTCACTATCTCCCCCTCCAACTCCCCTTCCCTCGGTGGGCACGAAAGCACAGCGGGAAAGGCCGGGGGAACCCCCAACTTCCCCTCTATATGACTACTCTCACTCAACCTTGTACGTGTCGCTCCGTTGTGTGGAAACACTCAAGATAGTCCCCCTGCTACATAGAAGAAATGAAAGCGTAGTATAGCAGCTATAACCTGGCGACTATTAGGGTGGTGAGACTGATAAACTAAATGATAATGATAATGATGATAATAATAATAATAATAATAATCATAATAGTAATAATAGTAATATAAAAAATAATAACAATAATAATAACAACAATAATAATGTCAAAATAAAAAGTAAAAAGGGAAGTGGTCCTTACACTCAATTTTCTCTCTACCCTCGCGAGTAAAAAAAATCACTTAAGTAACCGTGTTACAAAATACATGACATCCAAGGAACATTACGACAATATAACAGACTCTTCAAACTCATTCATTGATGACGATCCTGACGCACACAGTGAAGATTGGCCGTGAGCGGCCGTGACGTCAGAGGTGGAAGTGTTTTAAGTCGCTCCACGCTCTGCTTTACCTGCGCACTTAAATTTAACTTTTGACTTCACAACACTGGATTAAAAATATAGTCTTTCAATATATATAATTCAGAATAGAGTCAACTTACTTAAATCTAATCTGGAAAACAAAAGGTACTTTCTCTTTAACAGCTCTTGTCCTTTTGGCATTGTGACGCAGTCTTCAGGACAAACCCTGTAACTTCACAGCACCTACGTTGAGACAAGTCACATCTCTTTGGAATAAAGAAAAGAAAAGGGAAAAAAAGCCTCCGCACAATATACTCGTCTCTCTCTCTCACTCTCATCGTTTCCTCATCTGCACACTGATCAAAATCTTTTCCTTCAAATCCAGGACTTTATTTTGTTTCTAAAGACTCGTGCCGATTCACTCCGGTATCCACGCACAGTCGATCAGGTCGAGATTCTCGTACACGGACTCTAACTTGGCCATGTTGCCGTGAGTGCGTATGTGGCGCGCTATGTTTTTGGCCGTGATCGTCTTCTGACAAACCGGACACACCTTTCTCTCTCTGTCGTAGGCTTTTCTCAGTTCCGTCTCACCTGCAAAAGGAGAAAAACCGGGTTGTACTATGGCTGGACTACCTTACTGTGCTACTACTGGCCCGGGGGGAAAGAGAAGGGGGGGGGCAGGGGGAAGGAGGGAGGGAGAGGGAGGGTACTTTAAAATCACAAACTCAACTACCTTGACTACACTACTGGACCGCTTTGAGTTACAAGAGGGGCTGTCCGGGCACATTCTGTAGCCTCCACCCTCGGGCCGCCCCAGGAGCTCGAGGACCGGAACCAGCGAGAGCGGAGGGACGGCCTCTCTCCCGGCGGAGGCTCTGCGGAGCGGCCGTACCGGAAGCCGCCCTAAGAGGGGGGAGGGGCGTCCATGTCCGCCATGGGCTATGGGTCCGCAATGACCACTACCGCATACCTAATTGATCGTCTGTGCCACTCTTGTGGCATTCTCAAAACTCGAAGGACGGCTTGACTCTACGAATTCTCACGCTAGGTTCTGCATTCTTATCAAAAGTATACGTATGAAAAAGTAACTGCTAATCCCTTAAAAAGTGAATTCCAATTATAGTACTAGTTTGAAGCATATAATAAACATTACTCCAAGATACGACTTTCCTTTCTTTTGAAAGAGACTATTGATGAAAGCAATCGCAGAGCGAAACCCAAGCTGCAGCCGCGGCATGGCCGAGTCGAGGGTCATCGGGGAGGAGGTGGACTGAACGTGCCTTACCGTGAGCCAGGCGGGACGTGGGGTGGCAAGCACACTGCATACTCTAGACATTCAAACACATACTCTGTGAATCATCAATCAGCACGCAGGCACACAAAATACTCACACTCACAAACACATACACACACACACACATACGCACACGAACCAGCTGTTGCAGCGCGGCAATCGACTTAACGCACTGAAGCTGCAAATCATAACTAAACTAAGGCTCGCCTTCATTTGACATAGCATGCAATAACATATCTCATAAAAATGAAATACATAAAAACGTAAAAATACATACAAAATGTAATATAATAATAATAATAATAATAAAAACAATAATAATAACGATAATAGTATTGATAATAATAAAAGAATACAATGACAATAAACGGTAAACATAGAAACACCGCACAGAAAGCGGAGAACATGTCTTCTCTCTTGCCCACTGAAATATCGCGCCGAATGACAGCCGAGCCCCAGGCAAACGCGAGCCCATGAGGTGACCAACCGAGCACCGAAGCGAAGGAGGAAAGGGGCGGGGAAGTGTGTATGTGTGTGTGGGGGAGGGGAGGGGGATCCCTGTACCCCATCCACACGCCCTCGAGGTCCTCCCCGCCTCTTCCTTCGCAGCCCGCCCTCAAGACGACAATGCTAAGAGTAAGAGACGGTGCGAGCGACATCTGTGCCTACTGCTACTGAGTCTAACAGGAGTAGGGAGAATAAAGGAATTTTACAACTAAATCAAGTTCCTAATAATAATAATAATAATAATAATAATAATAATAATAATAATAAACATGATAACAATAACAATAATAATAATGAACATACTAATAAGAATAGCAGTAGTAAAAATAATAAAAATAATAACTAAATATTATAAATTCCACAATAAAATAAAAGAATGATGACTGCTGATATACTGAAAAAATAGTAATTAAATGACAAAAATAAAGTTCATAATCATATTAATAATAATCACAATAATAATGATGATGATGACGATAATAATGATATTAAAAGTAAAAAAAAAGGATTATAATGTAAATGGTGATAATAATAACAAAAATAAATCATAACAACTG
>BOPN01000197.1:213457-218457 GCA_017312705.2 Penaeus japonicus
TGTGAGTACTTATATATATATACATACTGTATCTGAATACTTGCATGAGTGCGGACACATGTATGCAAACCCACCACAAAAATACATAAAACAAGTACATACACACATACACATACATATACACATACGCATACACACACACACACACACACACAAAGACACTTGACACTGATGTTTCCATAAAGCGGATACTGCCCCCGTGTCTGCTTAACATTCACGGATATATAACAATAACAAGAATATGTATTGTGATAACAATGAAAATGTCGAGTGTAAAACAGCAATTAAAGGTCTTGGTTGTGATTGTTTGTGTGGAAAAATGACTAAAAACGAACCTGCTAAAGTTGCCATATATTAAAGTAGCGTCTACCTTGAAAACAACACATTATTTCTTAATCACCATTAAAATGAGTAACAACTGTAGCAGCTAACGTTAATATACATACCACTGTTAACATCAGCTTTAAAACGAATATTAATATTATTATTAATGATAATACCAATAATAATACCAGTCATAATGGCAACAATAACAGCCTGTCATCAAACAAAACATAGTTATATCACCTAATAAAATGTTGCTAAACTTAAATAACATCAAAAAAATGAAAATGATCAAGTTGATGTGATTACTATGATCGTATGTGTAATGTTTGTGTAACTAACATCAGGTAACTCAACACGCACAATCTCGTGTGACAAAGTTATTGCTCCATGATACGCGGCCTCAGTGTAGGCGTGAGTCGGCAGGGCGTGCAAGAGGGAGTCTGGGCGGCGTCGTGATGCAAGAGAGTCTGGCATCTGTTCATCAACGCACACTCCGATTACTGGATATCAAATCATAGAAAGACGCACATTATCATGATTCCAGTCCTGCGATGTTGACACACTTGAAAAGCACAGGCAAACCTAAATATCAACTAAGTCCTAAATACAATCAAATCATCTCCAAACAATGATCAGAGGAGACACTCCCCGTTTTTGTACAACCGCATGTGCTGCTTTGGTAGTGCTGTAGTACAAATATCATGACGACATGGGATAAAAGTTCACTGGTTTGTGAATCGAAATCAGATCCTGGTTTACCTCTCTCGCGTCCTTCTGGGATCACGTCTGGCCCACGAGACCCGTCTGGCTACCTTCAGGTCTTTTCGGGGCCGCACGCCTCCGCGGGGAGGGTGGCGTCATGCTGCCAGCCGGGTAATGCCTCTTCTCTGAGCACATGCTGACTGGTGGCCAGGCGATGATGGCGAGGCGAGATAACAGGGTAAAGAACTCATCCATGAACGGCACACAACACGCATCCAAAATGTCTTTAATCAAGTCGGGCCACGAGTGACGACGACCATAACGCCTCGAAAACAGAAGAAACGAAGGCTTTTGTGGCAACTGGAGTCGCGCACAGCCTGATTAACCACCGTGCCGTCCTGACTGGTGATGGGACTACGGCCTACCTCTAATTAGTATGTTACCACGTCCGTTGCATATTGCTCTATCTATCTACTGGTCCGTATCTTCAATGGGTAAAAGTGGATTTTAAATTGTCCATTTAGGTGACCACGTCAAATTATGAAAATATTTTGACAATGTACATATGGCATTCTCTATCAATCAATCAAGACAACTGAACATATGAAAATATGCAGGCATTATACGCGTGGCATAATACTTATCAACCACCGACAAACATTATAACTTAATAGTCAAGGCTTTACATTCACTAAGGTGTAAGGTGGCCCATCACCGGCCTGCGAGGTTTTTGTTACAACGGCGCCCCGAGCCACAAGCACTTCCAATACTGATGTCAACACAAAGCACAACACACCAGGGAGACTCGCTCCTCTTCCTTCACATCCACTCACATTAAATGAGAAGCTACGCAACTTGCAGCCTGTGCCTGCGGTCACTCACAAATGGTAAGTCAGTCTGAATACATATTTATATATTTTGGTACACAATGCATCAAGGGATGTGGCTAATATATAGTATTTGTGGATGAACATGTGCTACATAAGGACTCTCCCGGGTTACACCGTCCAGGCAGGCTGTGGCTGCGAGGCGCACCAACTGTCTTAGGAATAGCACAAAGACACTCAACCCTGAGACGGGTGTCTCCTCCTTTACCGTCTTCAGCAACAGCCCGCTACTGCTCGTCCTCCCTTGCCTTCTTAGACAAAGTCTTATTACATTGACGTCACACGAACGGTTTAAGATTGCGAGCAAAACAGACAAGGCAAGAATAAACAAGAGAGCTGGCAGGGGAGGCACATGGCAGTGAAGCTGCTGCGACAGCGGTGTTGGGGAAGGAGGGGTCTCGGGCAGCAACACTCTCACACTGGCAGAAACAACATGTAAACTCTGTAACAAACTACAGGACAAGAGCGTGCACTAAAGCAGTGAGTCAAAGCTGGAGGATTTAGAGGGCGTCTGACTGGCCTGGGCCGCGTCCCTCGTCCCGCCTGGGTTGGTGGTGGGCGTGTGCCCCCCGGTTGCGGCGCGGGTGTAGGGCAAAGTGATGGGCACGAGGCCAGGGGGCACGACCCTACCGCTCAGGTGGCCGAAGCCTGATGTGTGACCTGACCAACCCTGACCCTGCGGTGACGTCTGCTGTTGTCCTGCCCTCTGTTCTGATGACTTTTGTTGTTCCTGCTGCGATGTGCGTTGCTGTTGGTGCGAAAAAGCCTGCTGGTGAGAGAAGTGCTGGGACAGCCCCGACACCTGGCCTGACTGCGAGCTCTGGCTCCCAGGAGACTGGTCGGGACTCGCCCCTTGCCATGATCCGTCGTCCTTTTTCATTTTCGACTTTTTCCACTTTTGTCGCCGGTTCTGGAACCAGATTTTGACCTGCTGCTCTGGGAGACGCAGCCTCAGTGCGATATCTTTCTTTCGACTGCCCGTGAGGTACTGATTCAGGAGGAACTCCTTCTCCAGCTCAAGGATCATGTGGCGAGTGAAGGCCGTCCGTTTTCGCTTATACTCAAGCCCATGTGCGAATTGCATGTTGGCTGTAAAGAGCAGATGCAAATACTGAGATCACATCAACAGAAAGGCCTTAGTCAACGTTAAATTTCATCAAAACTGGAAGAGCATGTCGACTATCAAAATATTTATTACTGACTCTGGGATGATGCTTTTTCCTTTAAGGTATTAATCTGATTTCTCTTTGACACTGCTAGTTCTGGCAAACAGCTTACAGTCTACATTGTTACTTCTTAGTTACTTTCTTTCTTTAAGTTCAAGGATACAGAGACTGTTAACTCAAAGTAGTCATTATCAACGAACAAACTGGGGAGAGGGGGAGAAGAGGAGCCCCGCCAAACATTGCATTCCTTTAACTTCCCGAGGTATGCTTCCTCCTTAGTAGGAGTCAACCTCTCTCCCTGATAAAACAAAATTCCGTGTTGGTGCCAAGTGAAATCTTTGCACTGTGGGATTTACTTAAACAGCCATGGAGTTGGCGAATATAAACAACCTTTAATATGTGCAACTAAAGAATCATCTGACACATGGTAAAGGTATTTGGGTGTTAATTGATTGACTAGTGCTGCATGATGTCTTGACCAACACAGAAATTCTGTTCAGATTTCCCAAGCCAATTTGGCACGAATATCAAGCCAGACACAGGGAGAGCGGGAAAATAGAGAAGTATAAGAATGGGGGGAAGCAAAGGAGGTCAGAAGGAAAACATGGGTGTGTGAGCACGCTATTGATGCTGAGGGGCCCCACGAAAAGAGAAAAGGGAGAGAGAGCCGAAGGAAAGGAGACAAAAAGACAAGCAGACAGACGAGAAAAAGAAATGCAAAGGGCAGGTTCCTCCCCGGATTCCCCACTGACATCCCTCAGGGGAAGTGTTAGCAAGGCGCGCCACTTACCGAAGACACTCCCCGCCCCATCTGTAAAGAGACCAAGAAAACACAACTATTACACCGAGTTTTTTCCAGTCTCTGTATCCTTAAATTACAACACATTATACAAAAAATGCATCATTACTCATTAACAAGTTTGAGCCGTGAGACACGCAGCGTGGACACTTCTAATCAATAGCCCACTTCGCCACCCAGTGCCAGGTACCCTTCTTTACTTGCACTGCCGCTTTCACCTCCGCCATGTATACCCAGTGCACATCGGCTCTCTGAACCCACACGCTCAAAGGACACAACGTGCGGTTCCAGAGCACAGGATGGGTCCCGAGGACAGTCCTTCTCTGACCAGGCCTTGTTTTCTGTGCTCGTTACGGACTCCGAAGCTCCTCCTCCGACTCCTACGGGTCTCCACGGACTGACTCCCATTTCGAGGAGGCAGCTTCGATACACATTCCTTTTTATCCTTTCTTCAATCATCCCTTTCCATTGTCCATTCCTTATTCATCTACTGTTTATCTTCCATTCTGGCGAGTCCCTAACTTTCATAGGTGAAGGAGGAGGAGGGCAGTGGACATCTTTAGCAATAAACACATTCTAAGACAAAACAAGTGGATGGAGGAGGTGGGGCAAGAATGGGAAGATGTGATAAATAAATGGAAAGAGAGAGAGAGAGAGAGAATTATATGTAAGTCAATATTTATGATAACAATGGATAAATCAATGGTAATATAGATTGAAGTTATCATGCTTATGAATGCAACAAACAAATATGAATCTGATCTAAACTAATATAACAGGAAAAGCAATAATAATAACAATGCTGATAATAAAAAGAATAATGAATATCTAAATAATCGTAACAATAAAAACGAAAACAATAATAATGATGAACAAAATTATGATGATGATGATAGCGAGAGCGACAATGATAATGATAATAAGCATAATAACGATAATAACAACTGCTTCCATCAATATGTTCCTGTCAATATTCAAGAATATATAATAATAATAATCATAATTGCATTCATGAAGATCTTCAAAGTATTTGTAAAGAAGTTAGCGAGCAAGCAAGCAAACAAGCAGGTAATAACAACAATAAATTACAACAAACTAATACAATGACGATATTGATGA
>BOPN01000197.1:223457-228457 GCA_017312705.2 Penaeus japonicus
CCTACTCCCCCGCCACTATTAGCGGACGTAGGGTCGACCCCGCCCCTTACTACGTCCCCCGGCCCCAGGGCGGACCGCCCCCACGCACCTACAATGCCCCCCATCACCCTTGGGGGACTAGGCAGGGCGCGCCGCCCCCAGCTGCCCAACTCCCCCACACAGGCGCGCCCTGCAACAAGAAACACGCGTCAGCTACAATGTTAGTCCGCTACCAGCATGCTCTACAACCCATGTTAGTTTACATCGGCGCCACCACCACTCATGGCACCACTACCTCCACCATACCCCACCATCACTACTACTACTTCTACAATTACCAAGCAACCACCAACACCACCGCTGCCGTCACCATTACATCCCAAACTTGAAAAGTGGCAACTTCCACGTCAGGAAACTGCCACATATAAGGAGAGGACAGAGCCAAATTCCTTCACTACTGCACTCCCCTTATCCACAAAGCATACGCGACGATCAAGTCAGTAGAAGTCATTTCGGAAGTCACCTGATGTTAGTTCTAGGGTATTAGGAAGTGACAGATAATTAGAAATCGATCTAACTGGTGTTAAAAAAGGAAGAGAACAGGCAACAAGAGATACAAACACCAAAAGTGGAGAGAGAGAGAGAGAGAAAAAAAAACTTCTACGCTGCATATGTTAATTAGTTAATACTGCTGTCTTAACTCAGTGAACAGGCACAGCACACACAGACACAACCACGTTCTCACAAACACCCAACTTCCTTGGATAAAATGAAACGAAATCATTTCATGATTAATTAACGTAATGCTAGTAGTCCAGAGATAAACTTCCAATAATAGTATCACGTACCTCTTTCTCCATACATTCAGACTGAAAACAGCATTCTCAGTTTTTGTAAAACTGATAGGGAAACTGATCAATTTCTGGATATTTTAATATTCTTCTCTAGGACTGTGATATAATAACGAAAGTGTCGTTGTTCTCCACGAAACATCATCCTTGCTGATATTGCTTTTTGAAACTATACTTCTTCAGTACATAAGCTACTCTGGAAAAAACTAATACTTCTGATGCCTACTGTTCGAGACTTAACAATTGCTTCATTTAAAGAAGGGGGCACAAGGGCTAAGGCATCCTTCACTAGCTATGAAATCTTTCCTAATACTTGGGTTTGGTTAGGTTGGTAGGTTTGGCTCTTTACTTTCATGGTTATGGTCATTCTGAACGTACACATACACGTACACGTATACGCACGCACACACAAACAAACCCCCGAAAAGAAAGTAATTTCCTTGTGGTTCTATTTTTGTCCCTATTTTGACGGGAGATCATTTGCGATGAATGACAACCCCCCCCCCTCCCCCGCCTATAAAACAGCCCATTCTGGGCATATCCCTAAATGTGTGGAGGGAAGTGGCTTTCCAACAAAGCAAAAACAAACACAATCAGCTCTGGAAAGAGAGCCTTGGAAAAGGTAGTTTACCAGGCAATTGAATTACTTAATATATTGCCACCCACGGGCTAGTATCCCGCACTGGGCAACCACGTGGTATAAAAGAGGAACTCTCACATTTCTGAACCAGTACCCGTGTCAGCACACTCAATGATCCATTCCTGACCGACACACTGTATCTTACATGATGCTTAGTTTATCTATTTGGTAATCTTTTGGAAACAGTATGGATATGGATATGGATATGGATATGGATATGGATATGGATATATATAAAATTGTGAATATGAACACGTGCACGTGCGCGACACATACACGCATGCATGCACAGGCACAGGTACAGACACACGCACGCACACACACACACACACACACACACACACTTATATATATATATACTCACACCTTGCTAAGTGCAGTGAGGTTGAAAGCTTTTCCATTACAATGGACCTATTGTTATACAAACCTCTGCTCGCTATTCAATGGCAATGTCAAAACATGTTGATTTTCAACAGCCAAATAGTACATCCCAGTAAAACAGGTATAAATGATAAACACTCAGATTCAAACCATACGTTTATTGTCCATAAATGCTATATACAGGAGGGGATAGTTCACACAAGAGTACACAACCACACTCGCACTCTCCCTCTCAATAATTCAGCCTTTTATTATATACACAGCTATTATAGGAACAACAGAACGCAATTTGTGACAAGCGGCTGCCCATCGTTACGTGCGCTTGTATGGGCCCACAAATCTCTAAGGAAATGCGCTGCAACCCATACATGCGTCGGGAACACACCTTGGTATCATCACAAACAACAAATGGTTATCAGTTGGGGGATCTGACTATCACATAAGTTCAAAGGCACTATTTTCCCAAGGTAAATTTCTTCTGGAAATATTTTCTTTACGACTTTGTGGAGTCTGCTGTAAACCGACTTTTTTTTTTACTCCGCTCTCTGACATAACATAAATTTTCTAGGGCAAAAGGAACGATCACCTGAGAAACTACAAGGCCTATCCTATCGCCCTGCGCGGCACAACGAAAGGGAACGTGGGAAGTTCTCGGTGGACTGGATATATTTGCAGCCAAAGCCACGTGAGTCCAGTCTTTGACCACACTACCCGCGCAGCAACTACTCCGACAAAATAATCGTAAGCGAGACAAACTATCGCGCAACAACATGAACTTAAAGTGATCCGTCCCGTTATCTATCGTAATAATTCTACTGTCTTTTAACTGTATGCAAACCCTACACTTACTACTTATGAGCTGCTTTTAAATATATACACATAAGGACATTCAGACATACGTATACATAACATTGACGTTTGTGTGTGTATGTGTGTGTATATATGTGCGCGCGCGCGCGTGTGTGTGTGTGTGTGTGTGTGTGTGTGTGTGTGTGTGTGTGTGTGTGTGTGTGTGTGTGTGTGTGTGTGTGTGTGTGTGTGTGAGTGAGTGAGTGAGTGAGTGAGTGAGTGAGTGAGTGTGTGTGTGAGTGAGTGAGTGTGTGAGTGAGTGTGTGAGTGAGTGAGTGAGTGAGTGAGTGAGTGAGTGAGTGAGTGAGTGAGTGAGTGAGTGAGTGAGTGAGTGAGTGTGTGTGTGTGCGGGCGCGCGTGCAAGTGCACGTATTTGCACGTATGTACACACGATCTTTTAATTTTGTATACGCATATTTGTGCGTCTCTATTATGCACAGTATATATATAACATATGTGTACGCATATGTTATAGATACACACACTAAACTACCAAAAATAAGGCACATGGGGACCCTGTTCCACTCCCTGGTCAGCCGCTCCGACGCAGACCAAGGCGAGGCCACGACGGCGCATGGGGTGGCGTCAGGACTTAATTTTTGTGCACTGGGCTTGCCTTTTTCCTCGCCCGGGGGAGGAGTGTAAAACCGGAAAACAATTCGACCACCTGCGACCGCCTTTACTTTCAATAAGGGTAAGACTGGCCTTCATATTTAAGTAAAACATAAATTATCATGGCAATTATCTATTCCCAGCCTGCACTTTAATCCTATCTCTTATAAACAGTTACAAGATAATGAGTGTTCAACCGACTTCTGTTGAGCCAAGCGATCCGAACGGAATGGCAGCCCAACGACCTTGACGTTTACCTACAATGCCCTGCAACACACGAACCGAAACATCATGCAGCCTCAGGCCACTCACTGCACGCACTGAATGGCCGTGCACAATGCTCACTGCCTGACAATGAACTTCCGCGTAAAACATTAGTCTTTTTTTTTCTTTTTTGCTAGGAATCAGTCTTTCAGGTTTAGATAGAATGCTTCGAAACAGCCTAAAATATACGCAAGGACACTAGCGCAACTCTTTACAAGACTCTCGGTATGTGAACTGCACTTCTACCATCAACGTGTTCAACTTGTACTATTTCCTCTCGATAATCCACAACCTCTAATCCGGCGTTTGAGACAGGCGTTTTGTGCCCAAAAATTAACAATAATTTTGATGAATATTTAATTTCACCCAAACCGTTACACTTTGAACACATTTATCACAAAAGTAAATTGGTATGCTTTGATGAGACTGAAATACGCCAGGTTAGGCTCCAAGCTGGTCACCGGCTGCGCTACGAAGTTTCGCAAATCCTCATCTCAAAATTCAACGCATGAGTCTGTTCTCAATTATATGTGTGTATATGTATATGTATATGTATATGTATATGTATATGTATATGTATATGTATATGTATATGTATATGTATATATATATATGTGTGTGTGTATATATATGTATACATATGTATATATGTATATATATACATATATATGTATGTATGTGTATGTATATATATATATATATATATATGTATATATATATATATATATATATATATATATATAATTCATGTATGTGTGTAATGGCTTTTTACCACGATTTTAAATGATTGAGAAATTGTTATATCCAGATTTTTTTCTACCCTAAATGCGTATTATTATAAAGAACTACATATCATGATAATTTTAACGAATATCAACAGAACTGAAACAAGTCAAAACAGAACAAAAATATAGCACCAGTCAAAACAAAATTTCAGTTTGAGTGTTGACCATCTCCAAAGCCAGACTTCATTCTCCCCTTGCACTGCCGCCCAACCGAGCTGAATGGGGAGAGGGCATGCCAGTTACGAAGCACCGGGTTCAACTTGCTCTGTCTTTTGATGCAGTCTGCCTTGTCACATACATCAAGTTGAAAATAATGATACATTATGTAAAAAATGGTAAAATTCTGTAGAGTAAATTCTTTGTGATGTAAGGAGGAAGTATATCTTTACATTAATTTATCTGTAAAGTTTTAATCTTTACAAGATGTGTTTACTCAATTGCAAAATAATTGGATGAGTCTCACGACGTCATTAACTTGAAAAATTAACATACTGTCATCACAAAGAAAATGTGTCAAGACGCCATTTATATAAAAAGATAGATAACATCTAGATGTCTATTAGGCATTTCTCTTTCTGTTCGTTATACTGGCCCAGTATCTAAGACTTTTTCATGTTATTTTACCAATTTGGGTGTCAA
>BOPN01000197.1:235957-243457 GCA_017312705.2 Penaeus japonicus
CAGGGCCACACAGCACTGATGGCAACGAAGCCTTGTTCGTTTCTCATGGCCTCTCAAGTGACATCGTTTGCACCGCCAGCGTTTTGATCCTTCCTGAACAAGACAGTGACGGACACCATCAACCATAACTATCATTTCTGTTGACAACACACTGGAGAACACACTACCACTGCCACAAACAGTTCGGCCAAGAGGCATAACACCCATAGTCTGCTGGTTTTGTTGTGGTTGGTGTGCCTGCTGTTGGTAGTAGGTGAACTGCTGAAGGTGAGGGAAGTATTGCAGGTGACGCATTGAAGCTGTCTGACTACTGCTTTTTCCTGCTGCCACTGCCGCTGCCACCGCCGCAGCTGCAACATTCGGGACACTCACTCAGCTGTTGAGTTGCTACCGTGCCATCGATGGCCATGAAAAAATTCAAATGCCGGTCTCACCTTGTGAGGGGAATTGGCACTGGGGGAATTACAGTACAAAATTCTGTATTTCAATATCATGGGACCAATACATATCCAGACAAACACATACATTTAAAGAGAAAATCACATTTGTCCTGAAAGATGGGACAACACAAACACAGACATTACCATGCAAGCAATGCAAATACACATACATGTAAAGGTGGTAATGGTAACACGAAGAACATGCAAAGAGTGCCACTGCCAGCAGTATGTCTTACAGACTCCAAGAAAAGCAAAACATATTTTCCTGCACACATTTTTTTCAATTATAGATTTACAGGTAACAAAAGTGTACTGAAAATGTCTTATTCTGTCTTTCTCCTGTTATAATTCTATATTTATCTTGACTGCCAACTCAAAGCTGAAGAAGGCACTGAACTGTTAAACATAAGGACAATTCAGATGGTATTTCATCACAAACCTTGATGGTCTCTCTTATCCATATACTCTTTTGTGAATGTTAAGGTTTCAAAGCAAAGAATGCTCACTTTTTTACTGTTCCATCACTTGCTGGAAGGAGAGGCTGCTGGTTCCATTTTGCGAAGCTAATCAAATCTATTATGAAAAGGGAGCTGAAATGGAGGACTTCTCGATTGAGGAACAGTTTGTGCTCGCACCCACACCCACACCCACAGACATATACATACATACATACATACATACATACATACATACATACATACATAAATACATACACACATATATATTTGTAGAAGAAAGGTATGATTGAGACTGAATATCTAAACACGCAAGATATTCGCCTTCATTCATACCTTTCTTCTACATTTTTTGCTATGAACTCTGTTCTTATACATATATGTGTTGTTGTTTTTTGTGTATTTTTTTCATTAGCTTTTTTATTTCACTCCCATGGTTTCTTACATCATGTAAAAAAAACTCTAGGTTACCATATTCTGATTCCAATAGTTTACTCAGATCTATTATGTTTCCTACTTTCATACAAGCTTATAAAAGCTCTTATCTCCCACAAATATCATATATACAAGCTGTAAAATAAAATAAAAAATAAAAATAAATGAAAATAAATAAATAATTATAATAATCAGTACACAACAATATTTCCAAATAATTAATAAAATATGTAATACATCATTCTCTCGTCTCCTCACAACTTTAAATACCTTTTTCATTTTATATCAAATAAGTAAAGAACTGACAACTGCTTTCCAATTCTTGTGTGTTACTGCTGAAGTGCCATCCAAAGTGGCTCCCAAAGTCGTACAAAAGAAAGTCTTGAAATGTAATAAATCACAAGATAGAAATATAGATAGATAAATAGTAAGTGGAGATGGGGAAGGGGCAGGAGGAAAGGAGAGAGAAAGATACCAAGGTGAAGAGATAGAGTTAGTCAAACAAATAACCCTTACTTCTCAATAAATAAATAAAATAAAAATATCATAAAAAATACCAGTACCATACCAATACATACCAATCTCAATCACAATAAAAATAACAGAATGCAGAAAAGAGGAAAAAGTAAATGATGGCTTGGGTTGTTGCTCCAGAGAATATTACGATGCCCCCCTAAATATCAAATTTCAGATATTATATGTGCTCCTAAACTGTTAACCCTTTCATGATGGGTATCACATATATGGGATGCAGCAAAATGACGCCGGGCGTCAATACGTATGTGACGTGGCACTGGCATTTGCTCACAGTTGAAGCGCACACACAGTCATGAAATATTATGGCTATAATGACACTAGCATCAGAGCTACAGGGTTCCAAAATCAGCTTAAACACTTGTTTTATGACTGATTTATGGAAAAATGCCCATTAGGGTAGTCTGTGCTGCCTGGAGGGTGCAGAAAACACTTTCCCCATCCCTGTACTTTTTAGCCAATGCCACCAGCATTATATAATAACCAGTTTGACTGCTAGTTTCGTCATTATGTACACTTCTGCCATAGGTTTAATTAAGAATGGTTTACTAATAAATTTCCCGAATGTGATGTGACTCAATCAAGGATCATTTCAAATTGATATATCTTACTTCATACCAGAAAGGATGTGTACAAGAAGCCATTCCATTAAAGGTTGGTTTCAGTATTAATCTTTAACTGTTTTGCATGAACACATCAGATAGTTTCTTTCCTTATCCTACTAAACTTTTATACATGGAAGTATAATGAAGAAGGAAACCTCATCTTCCCAAGTATGCTGAACTAGGTAAAACACAATTGTAACCAATTTTCACTGACTGCTAAAGGGTGGGGAAAAAAATCACACCAAAAGCAGGAAACTATTACAAACTAACCTTTGTTGTTATCATAAAGTAGTAATAATCATCCTCATTTCTCCAATTATCATTCTGAATGATATTACTTACAGCACCCATAACAGTAAAGAAATGCAATGATAATAATAATCATAAAAAATAAATTAAGTGCTATCAATAACACATGCTACCACCATCAATATCACTGCCATATACACAACAATAAATCAACAAGAAACCACTGGCTGAGAGCATCAATATTTCTATCAAGCTAAAATAATATCTAACCTTCAACATGATGAATCAAGTACAATTGATAAGGCAACTGCAATTATTCTGGATTGAGAAATGTAGAAACACTGCCAGACAAAACGTACAATAAAACATTTAATTACCATTTAATTGCAACTAGGTTATACTGAAGAGGGCTTTCTGTGGGTCTTTACAAAGTAATATGTATTCTTGTTTAGCCAAGTGACAATATCATGACTAAATCTATTACCCAAGATTCTTCTAGGTAAAATAAAAAAAAGGGAGAATGAATATAAAAAACAAAACTGCCTGTATAGAAAACATTTACATCACCATTTAAAATAAAAGTTTACAAATCTCTTCTTACTATTCATAAGGAAAGGATCCGGCACCCTATATAATCAAAATGTGAAAATATCGAAAATGACCAAACCTTTCTGGCATCACCACCTCTGTGTAAGACGTCAATTTTTTTCTTTTTCTTTTCCTCAAGCTTAAATGTATAGGCAAAGTAAATTCCAATGCCAGACAGATGGGAGTGGCACACTGTGTGAGCAATTAATAACTTTATAAAGGGGAAACAGGTTCTGATCATTAGGTATGAAATACACTGACACGATGACTGAACAAAAGGAATAACATTATTACGGACTTGATATATCATAACATTAGGTCAGTACACTATGACATGAAAATGGGGGAAAAATCTAAATTAATGTTTTCTCAAAACTTGGGGGACAAAAATATAGAATATATCTCCTGATCTATGTTTTGTCTTATTTCCATGTCTTAGGGTTATAAACTTGAGAATATCAAGTTACTAAAAATATTTTTCATACAGATTTCACTTCTAAAATACATTAGTTGTAACTATATCAAGAGGGTTTTAACTTTGTTAAGATGGTTATATTGTTCTGTGTGCAAGTTGAAAAAAAAATAAATAATAATGCAAGAGACAATTTAAGTACAAAAAATTAAAAACATTCATATTAGTATTATTCACTTGAAATTTGGGTATGATAATCAGGGTAACATTATGCATAAAACATATGTTTGTCAAGAACCTTTGCCTGAGGGAGGGAGGGAGGGAGGGAGGGGAATGAGAGAAGGATAGAATAGAGAGTGAGCAAGTGAGTGAGTGAGAGTCAGAGAAAGTAAAAGCTTGATTGAGTGAGAATGAGAGAGAGAGAGAGAGAGAGAGAGAGAGAGAGAGAGAGAGAGAGAGAGAGAGAGAGAGAGAGAGAGAGAGAGAGAGAGAGAGAGAGAGAGAAGGGAAGGAGAGAGGGAGAGGGAGAGAGGGAGAGAGGGAGAGAGGGAGAGAGGGAGAGAGAGAGGGAGAGAGAGGGAGAGAGAGGGAGAGAGAGGGAGGGAGGGAGGGAGGGAGGGAGGGAGAGAGAGAGAGAGAGAAGAGAGAGAGAGAGTGTGTGTGTGTGTGTGTGTGTGTGTGTGTGTGTGTGTGTGTGTGTGTGTGTGTGTGTGTGTGTGTGTGTGTGTGTGTGTGCGTGTGCGTGTGCGTGTGCGTGTGCGTGTGCGTGTGCGTGTGCGTGTGTGTTTGCATATGTGTATGCATATGTGTATGCGTATGTGTATGCGTATGTGTGTGTGTGTGTGTGTGTGCATATGCATATGCGCATGTGTGCGTGTGGATTTGTATTTTAGTCTGGAAAATTACACCTGCCCCTCTTGAAAGAGTGATGAATCCTTCTATTTGAGCTGACAATTTTTTTATATATTTTCCTTTTACCAGTGTTAATAATGTTTTAGATTATAAACTAGTGTAAGCACACACCCATACGATTTATGTGTATTTTGTTTCTTTTTACATACAAAGGAATGCATCCCACAACTTCATATTTCAAACTTAATTTGTCTAGTCCACTCATACTTATATTCTTTGGTCTATAAGTATACAGACACATTATAACAAGTTATTTTTATGAAAGATAACAAACGCATTTCTGCCAAGTCTTTACAGCTTAAAAATATCTATGATTTAATTCATGTAAATCGAAAACGCAATCAAACTTACTTTCCTCTATGTAAGTCTCTATGTGATCATGTTTGGTGTATTTTGAGTTAAAACAGAATACTGGTACTCTGTTGGCCTATATTTTATTGTGCTAATCCTCCTTTACAGTATGCTGCTATGCCCCTGTCCTTTAACAATGTATTCAATTAGATAAAAATAAAAACATATCCTAAGCTCTCCCCCATGTAAAGAAATAGCTATCAAAAGGATGATTTTCCCAGAGCATTCATGGGAACTGTACATTACTGCAGTAGTTATCTATAGCTTATAATTATATAATTAATCTGGGACCTTTTTCTTATTGAACATTTCAAGCAAATGTACTCTACTTGTAAGTCAAACAGTCCCTGAGATATAACTTCCTCATAAATAAGAGTGAATAAATCAGTTCCTTTAAGGAAAATTTACCAAATTTTACATATTGCCTCAGATAAATTAAATTATTTTTCTTAAATGTACATACACACATACGCAAAAAAAAAAAAAAAAAAAAAAAAAAAAGTATACATATTTTAAAAACTAAATAGTAATACAGTGTTCCATTTTAGAAGCATCTCTATTAAATATTTTTTTCTCCTTTCCATAGTATCCCACCCAGAATGAAGATGCCAAAACCTCCCAAACACGTGCAAATCCCTTAAGAATCAAAGTCAGAGATTCTGTGCACAAGAGAGGCAAATCCCATATACCCAGAGAGATGCTGGAAGACAAAACATAAAAATTCCTCAGTAAAATAATGACTAGAAGGAACTCTTATAACTACTGTGATTCTAGCAACCTTGAAGTTGTATTTTAACAGGTAAAAAAGCAAGAAAATCTATCTTCTTTGATCCTTTTTTTTTTTTTTTTTTCTCTCACTTTTTCCTTGAAAAGGATAATCAAATCAATACTGGACCAATTATAGAGCACATTTTCTTCATCTGCTCTTAAAATTCAAGCTGAGTACAACTTCAAGGCTCACATCAACACCCAAGGTCAGAAGCCAACTAAATCCTAAGCCAGCCAATATTCATATCAATCTGTAATATCATCTACTTGTTTTACTAACACCTTTGAGAGAACTTACCAATTTAAGCACAATTTAGAGTGGCTCTTTTCCTACAATATCCTTTTCTGAACTTGAGTGTTCATTAAGAATTTTCAGAAAATCATAATTTATGTACTTACCCTGCGAGAGTTCGTCTGGTGCAGAAGGTCCAAGCGGAGAATCTAGAAAAAATGAAAAAATAAAAATATATTTACTCTTGCATAATCAATTCATCACCCTAAATTCTTGATATCCAGTGATTAAGTGGCCTGAGTGGGAAAAAATATTTTGAATTTTGATATTACTAATTTATGTCATTAAGACCATAGCTTGATATTTATATTGATAAATCAAATATTTTAAATATTTGAATATTTGATGTTTTTTGATGAAGTAAAGGATGTATTAATTAGATATTTATTTTGAGCTGCATCTTTTCATTAATTAAAACAATTCAGTAACCATCTATGTTTGATGCTCTTTTGGGATTGAGCTTTCTATGTTGTATTCCCAACAAAAAGTAATTGAAACATATCAAGAAATATAATGGCATTTTCCAAAAAAATACTGGATTTGTTTGCAATATATTTATCAGAATTTGGGATTCTCTAGAAATTATCATGATGTGTAACACAGGTAAGGCATTGGATGTGATGCAAAAGTAGTAAGTTCACATCTGTTATATTAGAGTAGATGCAATGTATTCTTGTAATGTACCAACATTAGATGTGTTATGTTTTCACACTGTACACATTATCTCATTGTAGAATTTTTTATAGAAAAGTCTGAGTAAGCTAGCCTTAATATCTCCAGGCATATTTATTCAAATCCAAGCATTACTAATAGTGCTCGTGCAAAATGATTGACAACCTGGTAACCCAAATAAATTTAAGATAATTCAGTGGTTATCAGGAAGAAAACACACATGTACACACACACGCACACACACACACACACGCACACGCACACGCACACACACACGCACACACGAAAAAAAAAAACTAAATTGATTTCCTTCCAAGCTGGTTTTATTTTCATGTCACTCTTTTTTTTCTTTCTTTTTTTTAACATTAGATGAAAAAAGGCTAACATTCTCTTTTGATTGACCTTAAGTAAATGTGCAGTCAATATCATCTTCATATAAAAACTGTAACAAAAACCTTGTGTAGGAATCCCTAATGCAAGGGTATGAAAATATTACCACCTTTAACCCTTTCCCGACGGGGCACTCGCTACACGGACTCCTATGCCGGGCGACTGCAATATTGCATTGTAATCGTCACACTGGCATGACACCCCAGCATTGGAAGTTTGGCTGTGTCACACGAGTGTGACGCACCGTCGTCATAAGGTTAACCCTCTCTGGACGGGTGGTACACCACGGGTACCGCGCATTCAAGGCCTATTCGCTGGGTGACGTCATACGGCGTTGTTTATTTAACTGATTTAGGCCTATGCGTTTAAGAGCCCCGGCATTGTAACATGCAAGGCT
>BOPN01000197.1:258457-263457 GCA_017312705.2 Penaeus japonicus
AAAGAAGTGTCCAAAAATCTGTTTTGTGTTTAAGAAATTTGCTAAGTTATTAAACTATCACTCACGGACTTTTGCATGGAAAAGTGTATCTTTGATTGTAAAGTACAGGAATAACTTTCAAATATAATGCTCCATTAATGCAATACACAAAATCTTGTGTACGTGTTTCTTTCTCTATTACATATCCCATAATATATTAAAAGAAAGTATTTAAAAATTTGCACTTCTGAAAATATACACTATCATAGATAGTTGAAACTAAAACTACCATAAAAAATCAATTCTAAAAAGGCTATAAAAAAATCTAGCATACATATCATTAACCTGAATCTGATAAAACTTAAATCTCACAGTATGATAATATTTTACAAACTTGATTAGTAGATTTTAAACATCCACACCTCCTTCATTAAGGTCAATCCCTGCACAATACAGACTAACGAGGCTTTGAAGACACAGTGGGGAAGTTTAATCCTACCAACCCAGTAATGAAACAAGAAACATCACAACATGTTCTAAACAGTAAAACATTTTTGCATGGCTAAGAATTATCAAGTCATTTATCACCTAAACAGTTTAAAACTGTTGGAAAACTTTTAACTTGTTACAAAGATGCTCCCAGACTACAAAGTACCTGCGTTAAAGTTGTAGCTGAGTTGGTAAGTTGTCATGGCAAAAAAATTACAAAAACTATGGTATCTTCACCTGAATATTGCAAGAACCCCTGACAGAAAAGTTGCTGTATATAATAATACATGACCCTGAATGTTTAAAACCTGCAGGATATATTCACATTTGGTTTGACAGACACCTCCCATGTTAACCTTTCAAGACCCATGATAGCTCCATCAATCATTTTCAGCACTTAACAAATCTGATAATTCTTATGTTTAATGATGCACAAATTGGCTGACTGTTTGTTCGTAACTGAATCACAAAATACTGCCTTCATAACAAGGAAAGATTTCCATTATCTACTGCTATCCTGAGAAGATACTCAACATATCACAGAATTTTTCAGCAGACAAGTTCTAGCTTCAATCCCTGACTTTTGAAATTCATGTGGAGGACCTTAACATGTCATGGAAGGGGTCACACAAGCCAGCAGAAGAAATGACTTGAGGTAGATGCACCAAAGAAATTGGCTCAAGAGACCAGAGTGATTATAATTTATCCTATAATTTACTCTATAAGGACATTCCAAAGAACACAAAATAAAAATGGAATCAATACAGAATATGATCCTGAATGTCTATTTCCCTGATGGGAATGCAAGACGAACGACACCGGTTAGCGCTAGGCACGCCAGCTGGACCCTGTTATAGTGACCTTGTATGTAGTACCCGTTTATAAGTGTTGCCCTAGATATGTATTATGGGCATGGATATGATGGATATTGGGCAAATCCGAGATAATCAAAGACAAAATCTTTGAGGAAAGAAGTTCAGAATATCAATTCATCTGCTAGCAAGATGGATATTGCAAGGGGGTAAATTTCTTCCCCTCACAATTTTCATAAATTTTGTCACTGAACAACTGTAAAACATGGTACCAATAAAAATAGCTCGGACAAGCCCATTGACACAGTGCATATCTGTCTTTAAGAGCATTATTAATACTATGCAAGAGGATCCAGTCCACTCAGGTTTCTCTTCTGTATATTTTAGATACAACATCGTGTAGTTCCAAAATTCAGAGAATTGTTATATGACACAACTGATACAACTTCCACATCCCTGTAACTTATGAAGAACACTACCAAAACTGTAATGGTCTTTAAAAGCTCCACTAATAATGGCAAAAACATCTTGAATTGCTATTTGCAGCACTATCATCGAAGCAGTCAAAATTATCCTTGCATACTTAGGCCTATATCCAACCTACTACACCAGTATTCAACCTTTACTCAACTGAATAAAAATCAGACGACTGACCAAAGTCAACCATCTAAGAATCAACAAAGGAAAGAACAAAATACACAGATGAAGATAAAATAAAATGTGTCCCTACATATCCTATAAAACGGTGAATGGTTATTTACCATCACTGTAAGTATCTTGTACTCATTACAAAAACTACCATAAATGATTATATACTTCACACCAAACATGTGATATCTTAATAAAAGGTTTAACATGGCTTCACATCTTTACAATGGCCAAAATTCTTGTGCTTTCAGCAACTTGGTCATGTCTGTTTATTGATTAAAATGAAGATATGGGTATATCAAAGCATTAGCTTGCATAGCAAAATTTTATCCTCTTGTCAAAGAGTTTAGCATAGTGACACTGAAAGGTGTGATACCATATAAGGCTATCAAAATGGTTCCAGCCTTGTTTCTCACTGAAACAATAAAAATATAGCTTTATAATGACTGATATCATCTGTAAATCTAAATCTTAGAAAAAATAAAAATAAATAATTAAATCAACATAAAATGTTAATACAGAACATATAAAAAATATCATAATATAATAACAAATCTATCTATTCCTGTTCAAGAAATAATATTTGAATGTTAATTCAAATCAGAATGGCAGCAGCATCCCAGTTCTCTATCATCATACATCACACAAAAAAGAAAAAAATATATGGCAAATAAATAAAATTTTTGTCTGTACAATCTCCTGCTTCCAGCTGATATAGAGTAACATTCAAACCTTAGCTAAATTTGAGACCTGAATTCACTTTACCCGTCGGTTTCTCTAAGAGAAGCCTACCATTGATCTGAATAGAGAGAATATATACATAAGATAAAATGGCACCCTTTGTGCCACAGTCCTCCTTTCTGGTCAATATAAAGAGTCCACTGTGCCTAGCCCAAGAGCAATGGCTTCTGCTCATGGCACATTTTTGTTATGAGGCAAGTGCCATTCCTAAATAATTAGTTTTCTTGATTAATGTAAAATTTGGCATACATCAACAAAACCTCCACCTACATAAGCCTAGCAATTTCTAAATATAAGATCACTAAAGACACTGGGCTTAGAGCACCTGGTATAATGCTAGTAAATAAAATAGATTTTAAGTCTTGGCTTGTTTACAGGTAGAATCTTGAGGTATAAAGTTAATGTGATCATTCATATGTAAGATGAGGAGCATCACTAGGATGTACACACAATGGATGTGTAGCAAAAGGATATCTCCAAAAGAAACTTTATCATGGAATACAAGTTCGACTTTAAAAACGAAGAGTGATTCCAAGAATTCCAAGTAAGTACCTTTCTCATGAAGAATTCCTTTTTCAAGAAACATCCAGTAATGACATTTATGGTATCTATAGCTGTACCAAACTGCAAGGTTGGTAATGGAAGAAAACTCCCTGGGAAAAGGAGGCTGGGATGGGGTAGGGGAGGGGGGATATCTGGTGGGGAGGGAAGAAAAAGCTGCAGCTCTGCATGTCGGTCACACGGGGATAATACACATTCGTAATTGACATTCTTTTAGCTATCAGCCTTGTTGGTCTTATCGAACCAAGATTTGTGATTTTTCCCCATTCTTTTTCAAAGAACCTTGCCATCTCCTTTGCATTCTCAAAATGTATAAAAAAATTTGATTACCAATATTACCTGAATTAGGCAATAGCCTTTTAAAAAGAAACCCAGTTATCAAGAGAACAGTGGTCCATTTAGACTTTAGAATCAAACTGATGTGGTTATCATAGCAGGAGACCCGTTCATGTTTATGAGGCATTCAACCATACAGCTTTATATAGTCTTGTGAGGAGAGTTGGAATATGTAATACATGCCCTGTCACTTCCTGAGATGTGTGCTGTAGGAAAATGTTTACACTTGATTAACCACAAATTCTAAAGAAACTAAATGGAACACTGAATTCTTGCAATACTGCTGCTCACTCGCCACACTTACCAGTACTTACATTATGTACACCACATTACACCAGTATGATTAGTAACAAACATTTTTGTTGAAATGGTCAAAGATTTCCTGTACAATGCATAGATGGCTTCCAGTACTGTGTTACCTTGGAGATTCTGGAAAATCCTTTGTGCACTTATACGCATCATGACCATGACAATATTCTGCGTATCTACTATCCTAAACTTAATGAGGCAGCAGTGTTTCATATCATCATCGCCATGAACTGAAGCTGACACATCAGTTTGCACAGGAAAGCCAGACTTTTAAGGAAGCAAAATTCTTTCATTCCATTATTCAAGGGCTGGTAAGGAGCCCTTCTCTCCTGAGACATTCACATTAATTTTACAAGCAATGAACAATTTGAGGACCCTGCAAATGTCAATGCTAGTCACCTTGCAACAGCTGCATAATCATTGGGTTAACTCAACAGGGTAAAGATCTGTTTTGTATGGTGCAGCCAAGAGCACTTTCCTAGTCTGACCAAGGTTGGTGGAGGTGATGTAGAGACAGTTGTCCATGTAGAAGTTGTGCTGCTCCATCTTGCAAATTTGGACTCATCTGATGAGTTCCCATTTGCTGTTGCTGATGGAGCTGCTGTTGCTGTTGCTGTTGCTGCTGTTGTTGCTGTTGTTGTTGTTGTTGTTGTTGAGATGGATGTTGCTGTTGTTGCTGTTGATGATGTTGCTGCTGCTGAAGCTGCTGTAAAGTTTGCTGGAGGTAGTTCTGCTGAATGGCTTGTTGTCTTTGCATACGTTCCTGAGACTGCTGTCGCCCCTTTTTAAGCTGACTTATTCGAACTGCTAAACGCCGAGACTGATCAAAATATAACTTCCTTAGCTGCTTCATAACCTCAGTGGCTTTAGTAAAGTATTCCCTCTGTTCAGTCGTGATACCTGTCATCTCTGCTACATCCATTGACAAAGCCTCTACATTGCCATTGTTTCCTCCTTCCCCTTCTTGTTGCTGCTGTTGATTCAATTGCTGCTGCTGCTGTTGAACTTGCAGTTCTGCTTTTGCTACTTTTGCTACAGTGCCAGGAGTGGCTAGTTCAAGAACAATGATCTGATGGAAATAATGAGCAAGCTGGGATCGAAGAGCATCAATACTTTCAAAGGTTT
>BOPN01000197.1:275957-278457 GCA_017312705.2 Penaeus japonicus
CTAACTTGTTCACTAAGGTATATCTAGATTTTGTCTGTCAGTGTACATCCTTGGACCATAATAAATGTGTTAGTAGAACTTCTCTGAATATGCCATTAGACAGTGGAGAGGTTTCACACATCTACTACCCCATTTCATATATACATTAAAGGTAAAAATAAAAGCTCAGACAAAAATTGACTTTGATGCTTACTATTAGTATGAGTACTTATTATTATTATTATTATTATTATTTTAACAATGGTCCTCCTGTAATAGTTTTAGATGTGTTACAAAAAATCCCTATATATCATTATAAAAATGTTATTGGTAAAGTATGGGGAGGTGTAATCTTTTATTAATGGTATTTTCCTTGTGATCTTGCAAACTTTCTCTTTCATTATCTACCATTTACTTCTGATCACATCTTCCTGTACTACAAAAAATATAAAAATTTCTTTAACATACATCTTACTTCTATTATCCTTTTATCTATTTTTTAAAGATAATCATTAATTCAGTAACAGAAAGTGTATGTAATATGAATCCAAAATATAACAAACTATCTTGACATAAAAAGTAATGGAAAACCAATAAATACCAATAAATTATTTTTGTATATTGCATATTCTAATCATAAAAGACAGGTGTATAACACCAGTACATCACACTTGCATGCTGAAAAACACAGATATGGATGTATATATTGGACATCCCAGAAGTCAATATGCTTAATATATTAAATCATCCTGATTTCAACTAAATATATCATAAATAGTACTTCTAGTTCACCTGAAACATGTTGCTAAAATTATTCATGAAACTTCCACTGATGAAAGTTTGAACTGTCTGTCTGAAGTCTCAGGATCATTTACTTGGCAACTGCCATTTTGAAAATTTATCTCAACACTTGTGACTCTTGTGGCTGATATATATAATAGAAATTCACTAGAGGACAGTAAACTTATGACAAACTTTCACATGACTGACTACACAATACTGACTTGACAGACATACATAACTATTAACAAAGAGACCCCAAGCTACAACTGCATTGACAATTACTATCCTAACACATACTTCTTTTTGGTTTATAAGGCAAAGACCTGTTCCAAAAGCACAGATATGCACTAAAAGAACGAGAAACACCTACTCTGCATCCATCCCAATCTAGAATCGGCGCCTTAGCTTTCGATGCGATATAAAAGAGAGGAAAGAGGAAGTTATACTGAGCTAAATAAAACAAAAACTAATCAAAAAAACAAAAGGAATATCCGTAAATGTCAAAACCCGAAGCTACCCAATCCCAGAAGGCCTGAGAGAGGAGAGAAGGGAATGGTGAGGAGAGGAAAGGAAGCCAAGAGGAAGGCAAGAGGAAAGAGGAAAGTCGCGTCCCTTTCCCCGCAGTAATTCCCAGCGCCGCCGCCGCCGCCGCCGCCGCCGTTCGCCGTTCCGCAAGTGGGAGCGGAAGCCTCGGCGCCGTAACTCATCCCGTCCCAGATAAAAACACAGTCATTCCTCCTACTTTCGAGCACTACCAAGGGATTTCAGCACTTTGGGATATTCCAGGTGATTTCCCATTGTCGAATACCTGCTTAACTTAACTCTAGATTTAATTGTTAGTTATTAATAAACAAAGTAATAAATAGTTCTTACCCCCGATCTTCCTACCCGCAGTTCCCGTTTTGTTCCAATGATATAAGACTAGGAATTAATTCATTTCGTACACCACTATCACGACAGGACTTAAACTGGAACAAATTAATCTCAATATATCTATAATAATTATTTCCAATCGAACAGAAGGGGAAGAAAGTCGTCATGAAAAGTTAAGCAGGTTTTCAGAAGACTTTGCATGCGGCGTGATTCCCGGGGCGGCGGCGGCGGCCATCGCGGCGCCATTCCCGTATACGTTATTGATTCCATAAAAAGACGCGGCTCTCGCCCGGCCCTCGCTCCCCTCGCTCCCCCCACCCTCGCCCGCACTCAGCCTACCTCATTAATATGAATGAGAGGAATATTTGCTTGCAAGGTTTTATATTTACTAGGAGTAAGAGAGAAATGAGGGTCAGAGGGAAAGTTCCTCTCAGATATGATTTATTCAAATGTCGAGGGTTCGTCCCAGTGTTCGCCCCGCCACAGCTCTCGCCGCCTTTAAAGAGAGAGACAATAAAGGCAATCGTCAGGGAGGCCAATGTCTGTCTCCTCGTGGTTGGTCATGGCGCTCGGAGAAGCCACTCGCTAAATTGCCCCTTTGGTGCTGCACATGAATGCATCTGCTCAGTTTTCTTGCCTTCCTCATTTTGCTGTCATTTTCCTCAACACGACATGGGATTCAAACGTCAGTCAAGTTTTGCGTATTGCGAAGTTGACAAATGTATTCATCCCTGATCGATGATACCGGCAAGGCCTTCTTCAACAGCTTCTATTGAAAGGAAACATGTTTTACATCTAAATACTCAAATATTATAAATCAAATGCATAAATATTAAATAGGATACAGTTTGCGATGATATAATGA
>BOPN01000197.1:283457-288457 GCA_017312705.2 Penaeus japonicus
TTTATGCTTTAATCTTTTATTGCTTTATCATTTATAAGAAAAATCTTATTAAGGTATGTAAAATTTTGCTGTACCAAAGTTTGAAAAAACAAAAACTTTTCTTTGTCTCTGATGCTTAGTACAATACTATATTATGGATAAGAATAGTTATAAATGCTCCAGAATAAAATGTGATTTAGTCATACTAATACAGAAAATAAAAAAGGTAATGTATGGAAAAAGTCATATATCTGCTGCTGACAGTGGATATATGACAACTGCCCTCTTCACGACACTCCTCCAGACTATGACTTACATATTCCCACATAATTCTGAGCAACAAGGTGACTAAGATGGTTTTTTATTTTTAGTTTTTAATATGTGGATTTTTTTTTGCAGAGAAAAAAAAGAAAGAAAAAAAATGCTGACCATGCTTTTTCTACTGTTCACTTACCTGAATTCCATATGGAATGCATACTCCGTATACATGTTATTGTTGACAAAATCTGAGAAAATAAGGAACTGTGTAATATGAAACACAACTTTTTGGCTTTCTTTTGAACCAAATATAGCCAATTTACATTCCTTCATTCATTTGCAATTTTTTATTTTTTTTTATAATTTCTCAAATATGGTGAACTATTTTAAAGTAAGAGCTTCATAAGTGCTTTCACTGATGTTTTAGTAACCACTGTCTTTCATAGTTGTATTTGCATATGTGTAGTAGACTAGACATTTATCAAGGCCGTACTTTACACACACCAACATTACTTTGTAGTTTCTTTGCTTCTTGGTAAATTAAAGTTTATGTAGATTTTATGAACCACATATACTATGTAAATATTTAGTATATGATTATATTTTATTTCATATTTTTGGGTAACACACAGTAGTCTTTACAATAATCATGAAACACGGATGTATATTTATATATATGTACATTCAAATCTGTCAACAACTGATTTTTACATATTTCAATTAATGAATTTGTATAATTTGCAAACACAAATCTTTGACTATTTACATAACCAAAAATCATAGCAAAAATAAATGATATACACTCTAAATGCCTTTTCTAGGCACACTCACACTCATCATTGGGCAAGGAGTGAAAATGCCATGAACATCAACCCTATAAGTGATGTAGCAGGACCGAACCCATTTCTTGTAAGTCCTTTACCAAGTCCCATGTAGACTGACACTGAGATCTCTTTCATTGGTTTTAGACTTGGCATTCAAGCCTATTAGACTGTACCACTGTGAAGTACCATCCATCAGCCTACATGAGCAGTAAATGGAGGAGTTGCAGGTGCAAAAATGGTGACTGCCTCAGGCCTTGGCTTGATTTTCATTGGGCGTACTTCAAAAGTCTCACTGTCAATGTTAAGTTCTCGAACTTCTCCCTGATATTGTAGGAAGAGAGAGAAAAAAGAATATTACAAAAGTATGTCCAAACACTTTCTAAAGATTTAAAAATGTTGTAATGCACAAGATCAGGATATTAGAAAAAGGTCAGTCAGTTAATTTTGTTTATTATAGGAAATATGTAGAATAATTAAAAAAATAAATAAAAATCTATACAAATCACAAATGTTCATATCAACAAAGTTTCTTTATATTTTTGGTCTGATTAACAGATGTGATGTATAATTTACAAAATACTATATTTAGTTCATTAATTCAGTTAAAATTACTTGAACATAAATCTAATTAATTTAATATTATGAAAGGGTAAGGATAAAACTAAAAAATACAATATATGTCTCTGCATGTTGTCAACTGACACATGTAAAATGTAGAAGGATTTGAAATTAAGGTCAGAGCTTTAAAGACATGGAAGTCAAGAATTCAATCTGGTCAGGAAGGAAGTCTTGCAACCTTAAAAACTAAATATACTTCAAAATGTTCCTAATCTAGTTTAATCTGGACTCTGTATCTTTTTTCAGTAATTAAAATCATACAAAACTGGACACATGTTTATATATCATACCTTCTTTGTTTTTGTGCTCCCTGTTGGTGTTAGAGTTATTTCTCCAACAATGGATTCCGATTCATATGACTTTGATTTATTCCATTCTCTACTCCAGCCCTCTTGGATAAATGCAAAGGACCCCACATGGGTAGGACCTGTAAAAAAGAATGACAAGTTATGAGAAAGTCCACAATATAGATACATGCATTTATTTTTATCAATTAGATATACTCGAGCTCATAATATAGAGAATATAACAGTTTCTTGAAAAAAGTGAAAACAAATGAAACCAATTACCTTTTTTCAGTGCGAGAGCATAATTTGGAATTTCCAATGATTCTGGAGTATTCTTTGTTACAACCGATAGATCACAAATATCGCTGACAGTTGTTTTTTTGACAGCCCCACATTCTTCATTTATTATGCTATTGTAGTCTATTTTCTTTTCTGAAAAGGTAATGATAATGAATAAATGCATATGCAAACAGAGATTAGACAGAGCAATGAAAATGTTAACAAAAACAGTAAGAAATTTAAAAATAACTACAGAACAATGACCATGCCCACATTCTTCCCCTTTGCTAGAAATATGAGAAGCTGCATTTATGTAGTTTGCAACTTTTTTCTTTGGCTCTGGCCCCCTATTAATCTAGTATTAACCCATTGCAGACAGGTATCATGATATACACGACGCAGGATCTCTGGCCTGATGACAGGTGTCATGAAGTAAATGATGATCAAGGATTTTGGATCATTATGTTATTTTATTGTGCTGTGTGTAAGGTGTGTGATGATGACAATTGCAGTCATAATATTAACCCATTGCAGACGGGGGATAGATTCCCTTGCCCAGTTTCCAGGATGGGTTTTATTTCAGAGCAAGGCAACTATACACAACATACTTTGACTTTTCCCACTCTCTTTCATTCACTCATTGTAAAACTTGAGCTGTTTTTGTGTTTTATTTTTTGTGATTGATTGAGTTTAGAGACATAAGTACCATATGACAGGATCTATCAATGCTGCTGTTGACTAAATTTCTAGTATATGATCCATATTAGCTCATTATTCTCTTTATTCTCAGTGTGATAGAAGTTTTGCTGTTTCATTTGAGGCAAAGAGCAACTTTATTTTTTCATATTTGTATGCTGTCATGAACGAATATGAAACATATAACCATCTACAATGAAGATAACATGAAGAGGTAGGGAAGAGGAAGGAAACCTATGCTTATGACTGTGAGTGCCACAGTAAAAGGCATCCCTATTGGCACAGGAGCACATTTTAGACACTAGGTATAGTTTGAGTCGCCATTCTTCTCCTTGTTCTGCCTGCACATCCTTCATCAGCAGTACTTTAGAGCGAGAGGTTGGTAACTTGCCATGTGCCACAGCTCTTTAACCCATTCACGCCGGGGCCGTTCCGGCTTTGCGCAGTCGAAATAGCGGGGTTCTCGAATGCATAAGCCTAACGCCTCGAGATTCTCAGAGGCACAAGCCGTGATCCTGGGCTGCCCACTCGCTCTACCCGAGCGCGGCTTCCCCTCATAGCTCGTCCCGGGCGTCTGACGCGAAAACCACAATACATGCTATCACATCAACAGGCTCCAATGGGATAAAGATAGCGCTTGCTAGAGACCGTGGATGGGTGCCATTCAAGGCTCTCTCTCCTACTAGTGCTAGAATAAAGGGTGCCATCTAGGTCTTGGACGTTAAGTTAGCTTAATATTACGGTACTTATAGTACTTATGACTGCAATTGTCATCCTCACTCACTCCTTACTCATAGCACAACAAAACAGCAGTTATCCAAAATCTCCGCGCCCACTGTCAAGCCAAAGCTCCTGAGTCATGTACATCATGACACCTGTCTGCAATGGGTTAAGCAAACCTAACATCCAAAACCTAGATGACACCACTTTCTTCTATCACTAACAGGAGAGAAAGTCTTGATGACACCCATCCAGTCTCTAGCAAGCACTATCTTTCTAGAACAATGGTACACAGCAAGATGCCGACCTCTTGCTCTAAAGTACCGCTGATCAAGGATGTGACGGCAGAATGAGAAGAGGAAGGTGACTCAAACCATGCTCAGTGTCTACAGTTTACCCGTGACAGTAAGGATGCCTTTTATTGTGGCATTCACAGACATAACCACAGGTTTCCTTCCTCTTCCCTACCTCTCCATGTTATTTTTGTTGTATATGGTCATGTGTTCCTTATTATACATAACAGTATAAAAATGTGAAAAAATAATGTTGCTTTTTGCCCTCCCATAAAACAGCAAACAGCACTGAGTATAAAGAAAATAATGAGCTGATATGATACTACAATTTTAGTCAACTGCAGCATTGTTAGAGCCTGTGATATGGCACACATAAGCCTCTAAATACAATAAAACACACAAAAATTAAATCACAAAACTGGCTCTAGTTTAACAATGAGTGACTGAAAGAGAGTGGGAAAAGTCAAGGGTATGTTGCGTGAAGCTGCCTCGCTCTGAAATAAAACCAATCCTGGAGACTGGGCAAGCAAATCTATTACCCATCTGTAATGACTTAATACAATAATTCATTTTAGAACAAATCTTACACAATGCCTAATAAACAATCCAAATTCAATTTGAGTGATCATGTAGTACTGCAGAAGTTTTACAAATCTCGTTTCTATATATTTGTAAGTAAGGCTACTATTCAAGCTGTTATTCATGTTTGCTGATTAACCCGTTAACGACAGGTGACATGTATTTTCATCATACATGATGCAAGATCTCTGGCCTGACAACGGGCGTCATAATGTTCAGGGATTTCGGATCACTGTGTTATTTTATTGTACTATGAGTAATGTGTGAATGATGTTGACAGTTGCAGTCATAATTACTATACTTGCCATAATATTAAGCAAAATGGGTTTCACCTAACATCCAAAACCTAGATGGCACCACTTTCTTCTAGTGCCATCAGGAGAGAGAGCAGTGAATGGCACCCATCTACAGTCTCTAGAAAGCACTATCTCTATAGAGCGATGGCACATAGCAAGTTGCCGACCTCT
>BOPN01000197.1:303457-305957 GCA_017312705.2 Penaeus japonicus
AAATGATGAGAAGCCAACAAATTAAAAAACTGTTTATAAGATATTTTCAATAGCTATTTAACTGTATCTTCATATATATATATATAAAATCACAAAAAATTACCTCTGCCAGAGTACCATCACCACCAGCTACAACAACAGCACTGGTATTTTCCATGACACCCATCAAGTCTTGAGCCTGACCTTCATGCTCTGTCTTGACTGTCGCCACCTTTATTCCAGCAAGGTGGAAAAGTGGAGCACAGTATTGTTCATATAAGTTTTTACCTTTGCTGAAATACATCTATGCATAAATATTTGCTCAAATACCCTCTAATGTTCATTCAATACATCTTAGATGTGAGAATAGATTCAGGTTTGCAGATGAATACATTTCAATAAAATCAAGTTTACTTCATGTACTTCCTGATGAACTATGAATGTCTTATATAGAGATGAATCTTATATTCAATGTAATAGTTTTTTTCTGTGAATGTCTAAATGTTTAACTATCTCTGAGGTATATAAAAAGAGAAAGAAACATACCATAAAATATCAGGAAATGTTTGTTTGGTTAGGCCAATCACATTGGACATGAACATGTACAAGTGCGCATAGTTTTGCATACCCTTCTTTGGCTGCTGGGTTCAGCAGGATGGTTATGTGTCGCTCCTTGTCTCCAAGAGGCTGGGTACATTCACCATAGGCCAAGGCCTCCTCACAGAAGGCTCGCATCATTTGTTTCTCTCTGGGTTAAAGGAAAACATGTCTGTGATAATCATGTAATCTACTTCTACATGTAATTCTACCATTGTAAAAGTTGAAAAATTACAGTACAGATTGAAGCTCAACAGAGGCCAACATTAGAAAAGACAGGTGCCAATTCAGTGGATTTTCTGAACTTGTGCAGTTTACAATAAAAAAGAAGAATTGTATATCAACCGTAATGCATTCTTGATCACTAGGGTACAATATCAAAAATACAAAGCTGTATAGCAGCATCAAGACTGTAAGTCAGCTATAAGAGACATAAGCAATATGGGGCATTGGTGGTGCCATAAACTAGTGACCACAGATCCAAATTTGACCACTTAACCCACTCACGCCGGATGACGTGCTGACACGTTTCGTGGTTTTCGCGTCAGACGCCGCCGACGAGATATCTGGCCAAGGCCGGCGCTCGGGGTGAGCGAGCGGGCAGCCCAGGCTCGCGGCCCGTGCGCCCGAGAATCTCGAAGCGTTCGGATGATGCGTTCGAAAACCTCAGTATAGCGACCGTGCAAAGCCGGAATGGCCCCGGCGTGAATGGGTTAAGCATATTGATGATGATCAGTTTTATGTCAAGAAATTCCTTGCTTGCAATGGCTAGGATAGAGCATTCTAAATTATAAAGCTTCTGACCACATGTTTCAATCTGGCATAGGTATATTTTGACAATAGGGGCAGTAGGTAATAAAACAAGTAAATTCCTGTAAGACTAATTGAAATACACACATTCTGTATTGAGTTTTGATACAAGTGTCTGCAAATGAAATAAGATATAGTAGCATTTGAGTATCTATATTCTCTTATCAAAATAAAGACAGGAAAAATAATTATCATATTATCATATATCTATCTTACATGCAGTTTTTCTTTCACTGAAATCTCCATTTGTGGAAGAGGGTGATTTATTACTGTCATTCTGTTGCTGAATATCAATTTTAATTTTATAGGCAGACACTTTACCACTATGATTTTGCCCTTCTATTTGTACATATAGATCCAAATCATATGAAAACATAATTTGTATTATGGTTGTGTAACACACATCCATACTTCATGTTCCTATATAAAACCCAATATACTACAAAAATGTAATTAAGGTTGCAATAATCATGCAACATTTTGACTCGAAGAGCATAAAGCATAAATGATAAATTGGGCATATAAAGTCTGTAAAGGTAGGTAAACTTAGGATACATTTGTTTATTCATCACAGCAGTCTCCATGCCCTTTGGCTGACTGGCAAGGGTAAAGATTCCCTCCATCATGTACTGCATATTCTGGTAATTTAGAGATTGTAGACCTTCCTGTCACATCTATAGGCACGAAAGGGACCTGTCCAAGCTCTTTCTTGCTGGAATGCATTTGGAGGAAGTTCACCTTTCTTGAGCATTAAGCATGAAGGCCATGGGATCTTCATAATAATTACCAAAGCTTTACAGCAAAATTTTTACTTTATCTGCATAAAGGACAGAAGCTATGTAATTGTTTTCTAACTAGAAAGCTGTTGAATAAAAGTTATTTAATCAATAAAATAAATCAAAACCACTAAAAACTGTAATGAATGATCATGGTGAATGAGGTAAATGATATATAGAATTGATAGCTTATTATCTAGACAAAGCTTTTCCACAAACAAACAATAATTCAATTATTTAATTTATACAATGAATTAATCAAATTTCATAAAAAGAGAATGGGCCCAGGGGATGTATTCATATATTGGCTCACAAATCTTGAAGGCTTGGACATGGAG
>BOPN01000197.1:320957-323457 GCA_017312705.2 Penaeus japonicus
TAAGAACCAATGAGGTGGGCGACTCTGAAGCTTGAAGCATAAAGCTGTACTCCCCTGACTACTCCCAATGGGCGCACGGCGGCCTTTAGGCCTGGGAGACGAGGGGGGGGGGGGGGGGGGCGGAGGATGATCACTCCTGAATTTTGTCGGTCGCGGAGGGCGTGAAAGGCGTGAGAAAACCCGTGTGGGCGGCGGTGCTGGAGGGAATCTCTGGAATGCTTCATGGTTCAATGGTTTTGTAAGGTATCGGCGCGCGGATGGTGTTTCCCCGACTCCATCAATTTTACGGCTGTTGTCAAAATTACTTTACGAGGATACAGTACATGATCATTTTCTGTGTGGACAGAGGGAAAACGGGTAGAGGAATATGTGCAGTATTTAAGGCATGAATATTTTGCTTTTTCCAATTTGAATTGATCTTATATGTGTGTATGTAAGCAGGATCCACATTTAGTTAATCATACATATACGTATGCATTTATTCTTCCGTTATGTATGTTTGTTTGGGTCTTTACTCACTTATGTATATATGTATGAATGTATTTATGTCTGTATGCATACAAGATGCACATGTTTACATGTACGTTGATACATACGTAGATAGGGAGGTAGGTGGCATTTACATAGGCATATATGGAGGAGTGTACAACATACAGACATACATGCATACTTCCTATCTACCTACACACGCACACACACATATACATTCATATATGTAGGCTATGTATATATGTGTTTATATATGAATATATATATATGTATATATATGTATACACACACACACACACACACACACACACACACACACATACACACACACACACACACACACACACACACACACACATATATATATATATATATATATATATATATATATATATATATATATATATATATATATATAGACCGTGTGTGTGTGTGCGTGTGTCTATATATATATATATATATATATATATATATATATATATATATATATATATATATGTATATACATATATATATATATATATATATATATATATATATATATATGTATATATATATATATATATATATATATATATATATATATATATATATATATATATATATGTGTGTGTGTGTGTGTGTGTGTGTGTGTGTATGTATATATATATATACACACACACACACACACACATATATATATATATATATATATATATATATATATATATATATATATATATATATATATATATATATATATATATATATATATATATATATATATATATATATATATATATATATATATATATATATATATATTCATATATAAACACACATATACATATCCTACATATATGAATGTATAATTATATATATATATATATATATATATATATATATATATATATATATATATATATATATATATCTATATATGTACACACACACACACACACACACACACACACACACACACACACACACACACACATATATATATATATATATATATAAACACACATACACACGGTCTGTGTGTGCATGTGCATGCATGTATCTATGCGTATACGTATGCCTAAATAGACCAATATACAAGTATGGTATCAACAAAAGAAAATCGTCTTTCCGAAAGCACGCCGTGTCCTATGTGCTTGCGCTACCCTGCTCCCAAAGATCCATTTCACTCTGCCTTGCTTGCCGATGCGCTGCCATTTCTTTTGGCAAGCACTAGGTTTCTATGTCATCGTGTGATGTCAAAAGTTCCCATGGGATGGTTAGCGCTGGGGGGAGGGGGAGGGGGGTTACCGTGCGTGTTAGCAATACATCACATTATCCCGCAGAACAGGTGTTAAGGGGCGGGGGAACAGCAGGTTAGAGGGAGGGGAGGTATAGGGGGAATAGGGGGGTGGCCAACCCGTGGATGGAGTCTGGTATGTGCTGGTATGTGGTTTTATCGAGCGGAGAAATTTATGATGATCAGTTATGTTGCGGGATTGTTGGGTTCTTGAGCTCAATCCCGATCTTTGCTCGTCTCTGGGAGTCTCGGTCTGTGTTGATACCAACGGGGTAGATAGATAGATAAATAGATGAATAGATAGATAGATAGACAGTACTATGAATGGTACTATGAATTTGTTTTGTCGGTGTAGCCTCTACCTTTATTTGTAAACATTTTTACACAAATCCAATTTTGACTCTCTTCATCCCTTATCCCCTCGCTTTCTTTCTCTCTCTCTCTGCCTCTCCCTCTCTCCATCCTCTCTCTCTCTCCAATCCCCCTTCTCTCACTAACCATATATATATATATATACACATTCATATATGTGTGTGTGTGTATGTGCGTGTGTGTGTGTCTCCCCCTCTCTCTCTCTTTCTTTCTCTCTTGCATAAACACACACAATGAAACTCATGCAAAGGTATCATTACTTACAGCCGAGCCCGTATTGACAATGGAAGTGATTTATATGATGTGACTCACTCAAATAAAGGCATTGAATATCTCATATCTTTTTCCCTTTCGTTCCCT
>BOPN01000197.1:328457-333457 GCA_017312705.2 Penaeus japonicus
TGGGTATGTTTGTGTTCGTGTGCGTGTGTGCTGTGTTATGCTGTGTATGTGCCTGTGTGTGTTTGAGCTTTGGGCTATTTATTAATCATGCGCAGACTAGAGCGAACTTTGATATTCAGTGCATTCGTATATCTTATTGCATTCATGCATCCAAACACATAAGTATATACACTCAGATATTTATGTATTCGTATATGTGTTCATGTATATATATATATATATATATATATATATATATGTATATATATATATATATATATATATATATATATATATATATATATATATATATATATATATCAATACACATCTCTCTCACTCTCTCTTTCCATACACACACACACACATATATATATGTATATATATATGTATATATATATATATATATATATATATAGATAGATAGATAGATAGATAGATACATATATAGAGAGAGAGAGAGAGAGAGAGAGAGAGAGAGAGAGATAGATAGATAGATAGATAGATAGATACATATTAATAACACTGCCACTAAAAGAAAGGAAAAGTTTTTCCTTTCTTTTAGTGGCAGTGTTATTAATTCTGTTATGTGCACGTTACTGTGTTTTTTGTGATTCATAGATACATATACATATATATATGTGTTTGTGTGTGTATGCACACACACACACATACACACACACACACATACACACACACACACACACAAAGACAGACCCATACACAACGCCGACCTCCCGCCAGAGTCCCAGTAAGGCACGCGGAGACCCGAGTCTCCGAGGGAAACCGAGAGCCACGGAGTCCGAGTGGGAACAACCTGGAACGAGTTCATAGAGTGGGCGATGTTTGGGCGCTGATACCCGGCCAGATACCCGGGCATTAACACAAACCCATCTGTCATGGCGGGCATCGAGACCTACCTGTGCCCTGGCATATTGCTCCGTGGGGGTCGCGCTCTCTCTCTGGCATGAGGAACGTGGGGTCTCGAGGGGGCGAGTGGGCGGAGGGAGGGAGAGGATGGGGTCCTGCGGATTTACAGCACGAAGGATAGTTTATCGGGAGGATATTACCGGGGAAGAATTAGTCGTCGGGTCATGGTGTGAAGACGTGCGAGAATCCCAGGCGGAGGCCAGCGCAGGTGCAGACGGCGCTGCGTTTGAAGCCTCGCGTCGTCGGGCTGTGGCGGCGGGCTCGGGCACGGCTTCGGTGCTCTCTTTCTCACTGTCACAATTCACATATATACATATATACAGGAACACACACACACACACACATACACACTCATTCACTCACTCACATTCAAGCACTCACACAACACACACACACACACACACACACACACACACACACACACACACACACACACACACACACACACACACACACACACACACACACACACACACACACACGTTAGCATATGTCTAGGAAATATGCAGAACATATACTGTAAACACACAAAAGATATGCAATGTGAAAGGCGCATACTCGTATTCATAGTCGTACTATTTAGGCTAAAAACGATACAGATAATATACTTACATGTACCCACCTATATCAAAATAGTTTGTGTTCATGCATTCCTCGCATGTTGTTCATATTTCTCCTGTCAATCACTCTGGACTTCGTGCTTCAATCGACTAAAGCTTTAGAGCAAAGTATTGATACTTATCAAATGTTAACGAGAAATAAAATAGCTTATCTTCGAACACCGCGGGACTGACTCGTATCTTGACGCGAAGTTACTGCCCGGCCTGGCGGCTTAGCTTTAAGAGATCGGGCAAAATATGTTAATGATAAATTATCAGTATCTTTATTTTTTGAAGCAGCTTTTTATACTTCGGTTCCCCTTAATTCATATGCAAAAAAAAGAACAATTCCAAATCATCTTGAAAAGGATTATAAAGCAATGCAATACGTTTAGTACTTTTCTCCTCTCCTTTCTCCCCCTGGAAAAAGAGAAATCAAGTTATGAATATAAAATTAAAAAGAACCATAACACTTCCTCTCGGGCTGCAACGTTCTCGCACTCACCCGGCCGTATCTCATGAATCTGCAAGCATTTAGTGTCTAATATATCACGATCGAACCCACTTAGTCGTCCATCATTACTGGCAAACGCTGCAGATTGCATCGCCTGGGACTGCTGCCTCGTGATTTAGGGGAATTTTATAGGGTTTAGGGAGATTTCACTAGATTTAAGGGTATTTGATTGGGTTCAGGGAAATATCAGTGGTATGTAGGATGAAAATCGGGCTCAACTTCATCATACATTCTATTTGACTGAGAATAGCAAACCATTTTCGTTTTTCATTTTTTCTCGTGCATATGTATATATATATATATATATATATATATATATATATATATATATATACATATATACATACATGTATATATATAAATATATATATATATGTACATATACATATTCCTTATAATTAGATACAAATCTCTCTCTCTCTCTCTCTATGTATATGTATATATATATAATATATATATATATATATATATATATATATATATATATATACATATATACATACATACATGTATATATATATATATATATATATATATATATATATATATATATATATAAATATATATATATAATATATATATATATATATATATATATATATATATATATATATATATATATATATATATATATATATACATACACACACACACACACACACAAATATATATATATATATATATATATATATATATATATATATATATATATATATAGATACACACACACACACACACACACACACACACACACACACACACACACACACACACATATATATATATATATATATATATATATATATATATATATGTATTTATATATACATATATACATATACATACATACATACATATATATATATATATATGTATATATATATATATATATATATATATATATATATATATATATATATATATATATATATAAATTCTTTTGCTTCTTTTTGCATCCTGAAATACTGGAGATCCGCATCCTCTGGCTGACGGAGATTGATTGTGATTACCTCAGCAGCCTCACGATATCGCTTTATAATGATAAAATAATGAATGACATATACAATCACGGGGCGATTATGAGCTAATGCCTGATAGCTGTTCCTGGATGTCCCTTGCCAGATTGCCGATGTCATACATGTCAAGAAAACACGCTTAAGGAATCTTTTAAAAACACGCTGCCTACATGGATGATTTGCACACCGTTGTGCTCAGTGTAACAACAGTCTTTTTAATTCCATTTTTGTATAAATTCTATACGGGAAGCGATGGCAGAGTATCTGACAAATGCACTGAGGTTATACGAAATATTTACTAAAACCATATCCCTAGATAGTCAGGCAAAGGCATGTAGAAGAGATACGCCTCGAATTCAGAGTGGTCGTGACAGGGGTCGCAGCCCCCGACGGAAGACCGAGCGTGTGGTCTCGGGGCGAGGGGAGGCGCCCTCAGAGCCCACACGAGGCATGCACGCTCTGTCCATTACGAGCGGTCGCTCCGTGAAGCCACTCGGAATTATGTCGCTCTGTAATTGGCGGAGTGTCGACCCTAGCCGGCAGGTAAATGCAGGTCTCCACCGACTGGTTAGGCTCTCTAATTTGTGGCCGCGATAATGCTAATACCAAATGGGATTCATAATGCATCGGAGAGTAATCCTCGCCCTGATGCGGGAGTCGTGATGCGCCCTGAATTGAATAGTGTTATAAGGACATCCCCCGCCGGGACTCACATTATCTTAGCGCACCGGCCGGGGAGGGGGCGGATAGGATTGGGGGGCGGGGGCATGCTGCTAGACGTAAAGCTCATTCTTTCCTAGGGGGACGGAGTGGAAAATATCCTTTCGTAAAAAAAAAAAAAAAAAAAAAAAAAATGAAGGCCTGACCTCCCGTGACACGTATGATGATTAGGTCCTAATGTAGACCCTGTGAGTATTGTTTGGGTGTTCGGGTCACGACTTGGAGACCGGGAGTGGAGGGAAGTTTTTTCTCATTCTGATGGTTGCGAGGCCGCAGGATCAACGTTCCTCACTGCTCATCCAAAGACAAGAGGTCAGAAATGAAATGTTGGTTATCTAATTGTTTAATTAGTACTTGTACCCATAATTATACATCCTTTGGCTCGGTGAGGACTCGTAAAGTCTCAGACACAAACGAGAGGTCAATTAAGATGTCTTATCGTTTTATTATATGAACACGATATCCATGTTCACATTTATCTGCTATAAGGCACAGATTATACACATTTCCCGGGGTTGAGAACCGAGAATCGTGGTATTAGCTACCTCAGAATTGACTGTGGAGTGGCCTTGACTCTTCCCAAATTTCGGTTTCGGATTGCGTGTGCATGAAGTCAGACACACGGCCAACCTCTAAGTCATGCATTTTACATGAAGTACAATTAACGCGATATGTCTGTTATAAGCGACCACCCTCTTATCAGATCACTGATTACTGAATCGTGCATTAAACAACAGCTGAAGAACCTTTATCAGTGGTCCTCCTGGCATTCACGTTGAAATTTCTTCATTATCATCTTGTGTTTTAAAAAATGCACATCTCCGCAACCATGCAATTTGGAGGATTATGAAATAAATAATACATACAGTTATCTTAATGATCCAGAGAAGTAGTCTTTTAATATTCATTAGTTCTTCATTTAGAACCCAATACAACAACAGCAACTCATGTAGAGCCTCCACTCGCCGCAGATAACTCAGAATACATTGAAGTTCACTGGTTCACAGCATGTCGTCTCCTTGGCTCTGCGCCGGTATTATCAGTGGTTCTCTTGGCATTCATAATAAAATCATAAAATATGTTTACTTTTCTTAGTTTTGTATGTTTTAGAACAGCAATACTTTCACCATTCATTTATTAAGCCTTTCGATAAATATATCGACCTATCCTAATCATTATTGATCAATTCAAAGTGACTTTCTGTTCATTGCCCATCAGTGCTCCCAAATATCAAATTATCTT
>BOPN01000197.1:360957-365957 GCA_017312705.2 Penaeus japonicus
CACTGGAGCTACAACATGTTGTAATGGATTTTATAGGAGTGATTAAGGCTACGGTTATTAATTGAATGGTGAGCACGGAGGGCGCCGGCGCGCAGCGTGGTCAGCCAGGTAATATAATGCAGCCATCTGCTGGAGAGTCTTCAGCAGAGTTTTGTTGGTTGTCTGCTCAAGAGAATACGAGAATAAGATTGTGCAAGCATAATCGGATGAGATATTAAATTGTTAACGTCATGTTCTGTCTCTCTTTATTATCTCTCAGAAAGGGCCTTGTAGAGGAGAGCGAACGAGGGAGCCCGAGGTGATCTCTATGTATGAGGCGTAACGCGATGGCACCCGCTGTTGCATACGCTCCTATGGCTGCCATGAAGCTGCCATGAGGCTGCCGTGAAGCCGCTCATTCCAGATTTCATTAGATAAAAAAAGGAGGAGCGATGATCAACAACCTATAAATAAGATAAGAAGAGCAGGTTATCTTGGAGGTTGTTAATAAAATAAATATGCAAGCTAATCAGCATTGCTCAGCCAAGCGTGCGCCGGGGCCTATGATGACGTCCAGACCACATGGATATATTTTCTTGTGTTTTTTTTAATCGTCTCCAAATTGGTATTCTGGTGCGGGTTACCACCGAGATATAAATACGGCCTTTACAACGCCCGCTGTTTCATCTGCGGAGACGATGGCTCACTTACGAGAGCGGATTAAGTTGCGTCTTATTGTTAGAAGGATGTGCATTCTCCTTCGCTGATCAATTATAATAGCGGCGATGGCAAAAGAACTTGCTAATAAAGCTGTAGCAATGCTTTACATCCGCCTGCCGGGGATCAGTTGGCAGGAGAGCTGGCTTTGATGGACTTCGCTGCCTGCGTCTGTGCGTTGCTTGTTTGCGTGGAGGCGTGTGGATGTATGTGTGTGTGCTTGCGTGCACACACACACACACACACACACACAAACACACACACACACACACAACCACACACACACACACACACACACACACACACACACACACACACACACACACACACACACACAACCACACACACACACACACACACACACACACACACACACACACATATATATATATATATATATATATATATATATATATATATACATATATATACATATATACATATATATATATATATATATATATATATATATATATATACACACACACATATACATATATATATATATATATATATATATATATATATATATATATATATATACACACACACATATATATATATATATATATATATATATATATATATATACACATATAATATATATATATATATATATATATATATATATATATATATATATATATATATATACATACACACACACATGTGTGTGTTTATACATATAAACACACAGTTCTCCCTCAGTTTTTCATGGGCGAATGGAATGGACAAAATAGAATATCGAGAAAAATGAAGAATTTTAAGAAAACGAAAAAAAATAAAGAGCCTCTGAGATCAAGCAAAAAAAATCGAAAGATTTATTTTACAGCGACTATACACCCCGTAAAAAAGAGAAAAAAAAGACCCCGAAATCAATAGATAAAGTGCTTCCCGCAGGCATGAGCGGGCAGCGTCCTGCGTCCGTCCGCGGCGGCTGTCTCGCCCTGAATACAAGCGGCGCTTTCGGACCGGCCAGGAAGGGCCACGCACCGTATCCCGTCCATCAGACCGATCAGTGTAATAAGGTTCAGATAAACATTGATTACCGAGCAGCCGAGTGCAGTGGGGGCAGAGCGGGTATGGAAGGGAGGAGGGGAGTGGGGGTAGAGGGGGTGGAGTGATGGGGGGAGGGAGGGAGGGGGTACGTGGCGCTCCTCCTCCTCTTCCTCCTCCCCTTCCCTCCTAATAGCAATCATTGCCTCACTCGTGACTGTACAAAGTGCTAAGTATTTTAACTCGGCTCTCTAATAAAACCCGGATAATTGATAATAAGGGTCTAATAAATAACAGCGAAAGTGTAGCGAAGCGTAGAGAAGAGACGGTCAATAAAGAAGGATGGATGGCAAGGGGTGATCAATCAATATATGAGAGGATAAATCATAATGGATATTAGAAGCCATGGAATCAGTAACGAGGATTCGCTAACGAGAGGTTGTAAAGTCGTGGACATAATAAAACGAGGCTCGTCACTCTTCCAGCTCAAATCCTATCCCTCGAGGATCCTTCGGGCCACACTGCAGGGGCGCTCTCGTTCCTTGCATGGTGCAAAATAAGGCCATTTATAACTTATGTATCCACCATGCATTTTGCACATTCAAAGTCGTTAACGAGAATGACTTTGGACAAGGATTCCCACATCGCCGGGGATCCCGAGAGAGCAAAGGAACGGAATCCTCAGCCCAGGAAGGCCCTCTTCGTGGGGTGGCGACCTATTAAACTTTCAGATGGGGGCGAGCGCATTACCCGCCCACTTTAGAGACCAACTTGGGAAGAACAATCAAGGCTCGTCGTTTAAACAGGCCATTTAGTTCGGACCTGAAAGCGTTGGTACTCGGGATCTGTAACGATGTACTTTCAGGCTAGTTGCGTCTGCTGATGGCCCGCTCTCACACACGCATACTGACCTCCCATCTTGTCTGATTCTGCTGCTTTGGAGTCACTGGCTCACGGCACCTTCACTTTTTTAGACTAATGTTAGCAACGAGATGGAAATGCTAAATACTTACTCTCAGCATCACCCTGCTTTGTCATTTTTTCACTCGGACTTTATTAATTAATAGGTATACATTGTACATCGTATCTGTTAAACTGTGATCAGTATAATGAGAAATACATTTACATTTCACTTTTTGTAAAAAAATACCTTAGTCTTCCTCTTAATCTAAGTAAAGACATGCATATTTTTGTATTTTTTCATAAAAAAGGTAAAGGGATTTAACCTGTATCCAGCCCATAATGACAGCTAATTCTCGTGTTCGGTACTTATGAATACATTACAACTTCATATGGTAGAGTACAGAGTACCTACGTCACAAAAACATTCATAGTTTGCAATATTCATATGATATAACTGCAGAAACAAACACGTGGTTTGTATAGAATTATAAAAGGATCAATACTGCAACGTCACTTCCCAGACTAAAGCATGAGAGACTCTTTAACCACACACAAACAGCATACACAACAATGATAATTTTAATATACATATATAGTAATAGTCATAATAACATAGATACATTGATAATGGTGATAATAACATACAATCATGCATAATTGAGATGAAAATGATGACGATGACACACACACAAATGAGCATGTCAAGATCATTCTATCCGATCAGTTTGTTTTTTACTGCCTTCACTTTTCATCTTTACTTTAAAAAATGATAATAATGATAAATATACAATACGTGTGATGCGACATAAATCATCATTACGAGGGAGGTACAAGCATTACCAATTGACAACTATGTCTATGTTGCTAACCAGTTGCATGAATTCATACAAGCAAAGCCTCAGTTGGTAGGCCGGCCATTAACTTGATGATTCTAAGATCCTCTTTTGACCTTTTATGCGAGAAACGTCACTCACAGGTTTATGATACTTCTTGGAAATGTGGTTTGTTTTTATCGCGCTTAAGACTAATATGCTGTTTTATTGTCTAGGTAGTTGCATGCCTTATTCAATGTGGTCATATTCGGGCCAAATTTAACCGCTTTATAATGCGAAGGAATGTTTTTAACTGAATAAAGAAATGTGACTTTTCTTGGCTGGGCTGCTTGTCACTATGTCAGTTGCAAGTTTACATGTTGACTGTCTTCGTGATTTTCCCATTGCTTTGATAAGGATTTATCGGTTTCCTTTTGTCATTTTTAAATGTCTAACGCATGCCTTCATGGATGCTGAATAATGAAGATTCTATTATATATTTGTGTTTCTGTAAAGTATATTCCTTTACAATATCCGAACATCAAACCTACGAAGACCAGCAGGTGTTCTCCCGCTTGGGAAATCATGATAAGGTATTTATCGGTGTTTTCACTGACGGCGAAGTGGAAGTCTGTGTTTTAGGTCATGTTTATATATTTGTTTATTCCTCAATCGTTTTTAGTCTACCTGGCTTGTCACCTGGATTACGCGTAACTTATGAAAGGTGGCGAAAATGGGACCAGTTCAATGATATTTAGTGGCGATCCATCGTGGATCATCAGCAATTAAAGGAATATTCATTGTAGTGACATCGGGATTAATGAACGCTGGTGGATGAGTGCGCTCGTTTCAGAAATACTTCTACAGAGCCACAATTTCGCTTTGTTATTATTGTTTTTATTAATGTCACTGATAATTTATGAATGTTGTTATCGTTACTGTTACTATGATAAACAGCTTCACTGATGATAGAGAAGTAGTTGATGGTTGTTAGCAAAATTGTTATATGTAAATTTACTCTGGGAAAGTTTTGCAACCTTGAGCTCAGCATTTCTTAACCTCAGAGATGCAACTTGATTTTGATTTGGGTCGTTGATATATTGTGTCGCTTGATGAAATAAAACTCCTATTCTAAATTTTTTGATAATCATTAAATGTTTTGGGGTCGTTTTCGTCCTATACTACGCCCTAATGCGCCCATGCAAATTACAGCGACCGCATAATAATTGTGTTTAATTTCTGACAAAACCCTTCTATCCGTTGCCACCGCGATATCTTTGCTTGCAATCTTGCCTAGGATTCAGTGTGTGCGACTGCTTACTGAAGTTGCAATTTCGTTTAAAATCTGGTAGAGTTATGCTAAATGATGTCACTACTTCCCCTCCGCTATTTTGTGTAAAACTAGTACAGCATGGGCTTATATCTGTAAAAGCTGTAACATGTCTACATTTGTGCAAGAAAATAACCGCAAAAAGTGAGAACAAGATGAAGAAATTGAGAAATATGGGCGAAGTGTCGATCATATTATCATAACAAGAGCTCGCAAGTAGAAGTCAATGAACTATTTAGTGACTTCTGATTTGCGAATTTCTA
>BOPN01000197.1:370957-373457 GCA_017312705.2 Penaeus japonicus
GAAACACAGAAATATAGTGAGAGACAGAGAGCGAGAGAGAAACGGAGATAGACAAATATTTCTAAATTCTTTTTTATCATGATATCAATGAAAATAAAATAACAATGGTAATACTGATAAATTTTGGTACCCCTGATTATAACAATATCAAAGGCAATAATGGTAATGACGATTATAATGATAATGATAGTAAGAGTAACAATGATGATTATCATAAGAAAAATAATAAAGGCAATAATGGTAATAAAACTAATAACAACAGTGATCATAATAATGATAATAAAGATAATATGATGACCATGATGATAATGATGATAATGACAACGATAATTATACTAATACAAATAGTGATAATGATAATGATAACGATAATAACAATAATGAGGATGATGATAATGAGGATAATTATGATAGTAATGATAAAGATAAAAGTAACAATCATAACAGTAATAATGCTGTAAAGCAATAATGATAATAATAAGGATAATAGTAATGATCATAATAATGATAATGGTAACAGTGATAATGATAATGATAACAATAGTAACGGTAATAATAATAATGATGATAATGATAATAGTAATGTCAACAGTAATTATAATAGTATTATCATCATTAGTAGTAGTAGTAGCAGTAGTAGTAATAATAATGATAATAATAGTAGTAATGATAATAATAATAGTAATAATAATAATGATAATAAGGATAATAATAAGGATACTACTACTGCTACTACTAATAATAATAATGCTAATAATAATGCTAATAATTATAGTAATGATAATAATAATAAAAATGATGATAATAAGAATAATAACAATAATGATAAAGAGGATAATAATATCAATGATAATGATAATCAATACTGTCATGATTATCATGACGAAAACGCTGTTGACTGAAAGTAACAGAACAAGAAAGTATGAATGATGTTCAGCATAATAACAATCTCTGCATCGACGTGACCAGCAGCAAACGTCATGCTTATTATAATCAGAGAGACTGTGATGAAAATGATGATGATAGAACTGATGATCCCGCAGCCAGTGGTGACCGTGGGCAGTGTGTGGCGGCAGGAAGGTTGCGAGAAAATAGAGACATTAGGAAGGTCTCTCGGCTGGTCGGTCAACTGGCCACGTCCGGGAGAGGAATTTGCTTTTATTTACGAATATCGATAGCTGTATTTTGGGGATTCAACGGCTGTCGGTCCGGCTTAGTTCTTCGACTCTGGGATATGTGTGGTCCGGTTCGTTTAGCGTTTTTGCCCTCTCGTTAGATAGTTTGCAAAATCATCTCACCAAAAGGGATAATCTAGATCAGCAGAAAAAAATTGCCGGTCTTCCTTGGTTGAACGAGAATGTTAATAAGCCATTTAACTAAAGGAACCTGACGGGCAGTTACGCAACGATGCTTAATGCGCCTGCAAGTGGGCAGCCCGAGTCACTGCCATACTAATCACGTGCTCAAAAGTATATTAAACTTCTGTTTTACATTCTCATCTGGGTCGATAGCTTTTTGCGAGCAACAAGGGCACGCGTCTCGGCCACAAACAAACACAAGGCGAACTTTGCCATCGCAGAATTAAAAGTGCTTCTCCTTACTGCATATTGATCGGGTCATTGTAATATTGTAGCCCTAAATTAGAAAATAACGATCTCAAGTTGGCGAATATAGAGTCATGTTCGGTTATCCTCGGTGCTGCGGCCAATATCACGAACGTCATCTGCATAATTTCTTGGGCTCTCTTTAAGTATGCATGTTTGTAGCCAAAAAAAAAAAAAAAAAAGAAAAAAAAAAAAAGAAAAGGAAAAAAAGAATGCAGCATGATCCCGCACACATACGTTTCACCGGTTGGAAACGCAGCCTACATATTTTCATTATTTGTTCACATGGAAACATATATCATCGTAATTGTAGATAGCCGTCGTAATCTCATGGTTATCGTACATCGACAACATCCACGCTAACCCTAGTGTTGCATGCCGCGAAAAACTGTAATCCTTAGATGGGTAGGATTTAATTCCTCGTGGAGAGGATTTAATTCAGCGGTCGGGGATTTAATTAAAGTACCAACATGGCATTTAGGCCAGTCGTGCCCGCAATGATATCTGATACGCGAGCAGCGACGCTTTGTTTACGAGTCTGGCCGCGCGGGAACTCGGCCCAATTTGGCTTTCGGCTTTTCGAAAATCGAGTCTTTTCGCAATTTCGATCACATGCTCCTGTCTTTGGACTTGACGAGGAACCAGCGTTCGGCTATTCATAAATAAGACCGAAATATGAACATAAATCCGTAATGATGATAGGGCCGTTCCCCCGAAGCCCGGGGTCGGAGTGGCAGAAAATACACCGTGGCGATGGCCGGATCGTGTCGTCGTCCAGCCGGTTATTAATGATTCCCAAACTCCGCTGTCGTTCCTCATGAAGGACGATAATTTCTGTAATTAGGCCGCTTGATTTATCGAGGCCCCGCATCATGTCTCCGGGATCTACCAGGTGA
>BOPN01000197.1:385957-390957 GCA_017312705.2 Penaeus japonicus
TATATATATATATATATACATATATATATATATATATATATATATATATATATATATATATATATACACATATGTATATATATACACACACACACACACACACACATCCACACACGTGTGTTTGTGAGTGTGTCTAATCACACCGTTTGTATAATATTATAGTCATCAAAATGGCCGGGCGTGCATTAGGTGAGATGCCTATGCGTCCCACGACCACTTTGAAGCCTCGAGTTTCATGAGTCCTGAAGCGCCCCTGCATTTGCTCAGCAGCGTTCCCTTGGCTCTCTCCGTGCCTCCATAAACAACGATCAAGGGTTTATTACACTGGTGTTTCGTGGCGGATGCAAGTCTAACAGCCGGGTAACAAATGATAACGCGATTAAACTCGTAACCGTTCTAGAAAAAGAGAGATCGCCTGGATGTATTTACGGTCCTAATCTCGGCTCTATTTACATACAATTACTGGCTTTGGAGTAGACTAGTTTCGAGCAGCGACCGGACCTCGGGATCGCCGCCCGTCGCTGACCTTTCCGCCGCAACCACGCCTCGAAGGGGACTTCCAGATGACTCAATAGTATATGCCATCCATCTTCGCCGTCGTCATCACAGCAACCGCCACCGCAATCACCGCATTATGTTGATTATCTGCGCAATCATCGCATTTCCCTAGCAGTCCCCGTAGACGCGCGCCACGCCCGCCGCTCGCCTTTTTTAAGAGGGCGCACTACTTTCTTCCGCGCGTTGTGTCCGATGAACAGGCTGTTAGTGGGCTGGTGACGTCATAACTTACAAAGAAAATTATGTTTTAGATAAGAATATGAAAATTAGGCAAACATATGAGGCACTACATTCAAACAAGTGACCATCGATCTTAGGGTGAGAAACCTTAATAATAGCGTGCACAGTGTCGACAATTTTAATTTTGCGATTTGATCTCTCTTTGTATATGGATTTAGACCAATAAGAAGCGTGGTATGAAGAAGCCCGAGACAGTGAAAAGCCTGGGATGAAGGTGGAGGGTCCAGCTCTTACATCTTGGGAAGAAGGAGAGATACGATCGCGATATTTCCCTTGTTCTCGTTACTATTCATCACAAAACTGGGCTTGTATGTGATTAACCAAGACACGAATGAATATATCGGTCAAATGTATCATCCCTGAAGACGCGCAATTATAAGGACGAGGTTGACCAAGCGACCAGCACTCGCTGCAGGGCTTGGCGTCCGCAGCTGTTGGTGGCGCGGCCTGGAGTCACAGGCTGAGGCGGGGACCTTGCCCAGAGTCCTGATGGGGTGCTGCTCGGGAAAACGGCACTGGCAGTCAAGACTTGCTGAAAAAGTTTGGAAGTAACTGCTGCTGATATTCGCCGTCTTGTGTTCTGTGCCTGAGGTCCTGATTATAATTTGTTGTTGACTCGTTCTGCTTATTATGTGTTGCGTCAGTTCTTGGATTGCGGAACACGAAGGAGGATCATTTCAGCACATATCATTCATCCCCTTTATCTGCGGTTGTTACCTGTTAGATATTCAATTAACTCGAGGATCTTCGGGTTATCAGCATAAGAAATGGAAAATGCTTATTGTCTCTTCACGGATTTTCATATGCCTCAATAGTAATGAAGTTAATAAAAAGTCTTCAAGTGACAAGCCTGGGAAAGCCAACTTGTTCACGATGTTGTATTCATTTTTAATGTTTTTCTTGGACATAAAGCTCCTAGATTATCCTAAAATTCTGTAGATCGCCAAGGTCTGGTCTATTGAGGGAAGGAAACATATTCAGGAACTAGCTACTTTAGATGTGATTGTGGGTCTGGAAATACATTACGAAATACGAAGTAGTACAAGGAAGAAGCTGTTGTTTTGTTATTTTCTGCATTTCGTTTAAAGTGAAAGTATGATCATATCAGATCAAGAATCATCGCATTGTTAAACCATACAGTGTATTTGGGATCAACCACTAAGGCACATTGCAGTCCCTTCTTATTTTTACATAAAATGGTATGTAATATTTGATAATTCAAAATGAGGTGCGGAGCGATACATTGCCTGTTTTCGAGTTCATAATAATCACAATCATTACTAAAATCATCTCTATTGAACTTACAACAATATGTTACGTAAGTTGCTTATTATCATTATCTCAATCCTTGCTCTCACCTCAACCACGTTTTCCTTAATATACCATTCAGGGAGGAGGGAGAGGGGCACACAAGGGCACCGGCTGGTATCAACCTGATGGGGTCATAAGGTAGGGTGAGAGGAAACAACAGGGGGGAACAAAGAAATCTAGTGTTAAAAAAGGGGGAGAAACTTCAACAGGGCCTTAAGAAATGATTCAGTTTGCCTCTAAGATGTGTTGCTTAAGTTGGCTTTCTTTCGAGTTCAGCTAAGTTCGGGTCTGGGAAAGTTGAATAAAAGTTGGTGCCTCGAGGTACAAAGGTTGCACCCTTGAGGAAAAGTTCTTCAATGTAAAGGTAGTGAGATACTGGTCGGCTGAGAGTGCGTCTTTCCGGCTGTCCAATATCGACTTACGACTTTTTGCAGATAGTCGGGGGAATTTCTTGGAGTGTTACAAAACCAACCTTCTGCTATATTTGGCCAGAAATTTTATTTTCGGCAAAAAAGCGATACCAACAAGTTACACTGACACAGATACGGCGGTGACTTGTTGCGAAGAGACGAAGTCTGTGAACCTTTGCGGGCAAAGGAGACGGAGACAGATGTAAACGCCAGTGTTTACAACGACCAGTGTGCATTCGGCGTCCAGTGAGGTCGTAAGGGTGATGCATAAAACCAAACTGGATCGCACTGAAAAAGTTAGAGCATCGGGTTTAGACTGAAGAAGATAGTGGTTTAAGTTGATAGCGATTAAGGTTAAGCATTCATTAGGAATACGTAAAGTTAAGCTTGAATGCAAAAAGAAGGAGAGAGAGAGAAAAAAAGAGATAGAGAGAGAGAGATAGAGAGAGAGAGAAAGAAAGAGAGAGAGAGAGAGGAGAGAGAGAGAGAGAAAGAGAGAAATAGAGATCGAGATAGAGTAGAGAGAGAGAGAGAGAGAGAGAGAGAGAGAGAGAGAGAGAGAGAGAGAGAGAGAGAGAGAGAGAGAGAGAGTGGAGAGAGAGAGAGAGTGAGGGGGGGGGGGTAATAGAGAAGAGAGAAAAAAATGCAACCAAAAAAGACATTTCTGTAAAAGTCGAAGAAAACCTTCGGCTCGGTCACGAATGCACGTTTTTATACCTCTCTAACAGATCTCGAGGACTAATGAGAATTACTCAACGTCGAAGAAAGATAAGATCTTGATTTCCTGCTACCAAAAACCCTTTGCGCAAAGAGTGAAAGGAAATTGAGTTGATTCGTGAAAATGCCCGAGAGATGCAGCGAGACAAGACGCTGTTGCACAAGCTCCCCGGCAGACCAAGGCGACTCGAACAATAGCTCTGGGACTGGAAACAATAAATTATCCAGTTGATACCCGGCAGCCGTGACAGTTTAGAGTGTAAGTGCGTGGAGGAGTCACGCTAATGCATCCCGCTCCGCGGATCACCTTACCCGGGCGAAAAAAGACAAGGCTCTCCGCGCGTGGGGGTGGCCGCGGCATCAACATAATCCAGGAAAAGACACGAAAATACTCAGATTCCAAGTGGAGTTAGTAGACACTTGGGAGCCTCTAATAGCGTCGTTTAAACAACACACTCTTGGTAATAGAGGCGATACGAATATTATGTTTTTATACAAAAAAAGGGGGCAACTGTAAAACTCCTTAGCCTAGAATCTACAGCACGTAAAGGTGCGGGTGGAGCTTTGACACCGATGGAATGTCTGGGATTTCTAATGTTTAATGCGATACTTATGTGTATAATCCAGGATGGAAGGTGTTGAGTCTAATATGGAGATGCCAGAATTGCAAATTCATCACCGAATGAAAATGGAGATTGTCACATTATTGTCCAGGGGCGATCGCAAAAAAAAGAGAAACTGCTAGTGGCCAGGAAGGCAGCGCGCAAAAAAATGAGTGACAACACACATGATTTATAAGTTAGCCTGGCCCTGTTTAATAACAGAGCCGCCTTGTAGGGTAAAATAAACTTTAGAGCAAATTATGCAAATTCCAGAGGACATCTTGTTGATGGATGATGATAGTTCTGAAGCAGCGGAACTAATTGAGGAGAGCGAGATAAAAACGTGAAGATAGAAGGATATCAAATGGTGCGGCAAATGATAAACAGGAATGAGGAAAGGAGGGGAGAGGTAGATAGATAGATAGATAGATAGAGAGCGAGAGAGAGAGAGAGATATATATACATATATATAAGAGAGAGAGAGAGAGAGAGAGAGAGAGAGAGAGAGAGAGAGAGAGAGAGAGAGAGAGAGAGAGAGAGAGAGAGAGAGAGAGAGAGAGAGAGAGAGAGAGGTAGAGAGAGAGAGAGAGAGAGAGAGAGAGAGAGAGAGAGAGAGAGAGAGAGAGAGAGAGAGAGAGAGAGAGAGAGAGAGAGAGAGAGAGAGAGAGAGAGAGAGAGAGAGAGAGAGAGAGAGAGAGAGAGAGAGAGAGAGAGAGAGAAAGCGAGAGAGAGAGAAAGAGAGAGAGAGAGAGAGAGAGAGAGAGAGAGAGAGAGAGAGAGAGCGAGAGAGAGAAAGCGAGAGAGAGAAGAAAGAGAGAGAGAGAGAGAGAGAGATTCATCTGCATGCAAGAGAGAGAGGGGGGGGGGAGAGAGAGAGAGAGAGAGAGAGAGAGAGAGAGAGAGAGAGAGAGAGAGAGAGAGAGAGAGAGAGAGAGAGAGAGAGAGAGAGAGAGAGAGAGAGAGAGAGAGAATAGAAAACAAAAAAAGAGAGAGGTGGATATCTCATTATACAAAAAAGTGTGAGTTGATAAAAAAAAAGAAATAAAAAAAGATTTGGCAAGCTTGATATATTGCCGAGGGAGAAGGATCCAGCACGAGATGAAGATGCAGGTAGATGACATTGAGAAACTTGAAGGAGCTGAAGTAAAATTGCTAGATAAAA
>BOPN01000197.1:443457-450957 GCA_017312705.2 Penaeus japonicus
CTGGTTGGTGTTGCCTAATATTAGAGGGTGGTTGCTGATATACACTGATAATAGTTTTTTTTAACAATGTAAAGCAAATATGGCTAATGCAAGCAGGCTCTAGCAAGATCTGTTGCTCCGGGTCAGTTGAAAGGAGTCTCAAGATCGATCCCAGAGATAAATCACTGCTACAGATTCCCCCTGATGCAGGATTTGCCAGCGGGTTGCTTTGAGCAACGACATGAAGAATGAAGTTCTGTAAGGCTTTGTTTGCTAGAGCGCTCCGGATCGTTCTCCTGCATAGGATATTCGAGATCCTGCCTCATGCGGGAAGCGTAGTTTGATATGTTGGGAGCCAGCGCTCAGATCGTAAATCAGAGAGCGCAACGTTGGCGGGTGGTCTCCGCTGTATTTGTTATGGACTGGTTTTATGAAACTGCGTTCGCCTTTGTCATCGCCTCTGTGTGTGGAGCAGAACTGGTCAGAGAGTCAGACTTATGAATTATAGATTTCCGTTGACACTTTCACCGGCGATTGGTTGTGAGTGCACAACCCCGTGACGACAACAAATAGCCAAGAGCAAGAGCAAGCGGAAAAAAACACCTATTCTTGGAGCATGAAAGAATTCTCGCAGCATTGTCAAAAAGTCTGTTTTACACGTCACTACAGGCACACGATTATTTTTGGGGGAAATCTACCAGTTATGGCGCTAAAAGAGAATAAACCTTTCTGAAGACACACGGAGAGATAGTCACATTGGCCAAACAAAACTATATCCAACCCACGAGCCTGGAGATGTGGACACGATCGATAATGACTCCAGATCATACAGACTTAAACACTGACTGTCAACACAAGACGAGCCAGTTACAATGGCGAGCAAATATTAGTTCTTTTGGTATCAATCTGGCGTGCGTCCGAGCTACCTCTGGGCCTTCCCATGGCCAACGTGGGGAGCGTGGGCGGCAGATGGCACATGGGGCGAGGGCACACTGCTGTGGTTTTGATAATAATGACATTGCTAGTGTTGATATCGCAATCTTAACAGCTACTACTACCAAATGTTATTACTATCAACAACGTCACAAGCGACATCAATAACAACAATGATGATAATTCTGGTAGCAGGAATTACACTATTTTGCAACTATTGATGATAATGATGACAATAATGATACTGATAAAACTGATAACAACAATCAATAATAACAAAAGTCCTTTCAAAAATGATAATCATAGAATTGTCAAAACGAGAACAATAAATAATACCTATGATGATGATAATGACAGCAGTGATAACAGAAATGACGATGATAATGATAATAATTATTTCTTACACAAACAACCAAACAGATTTAATGCTAATGATAACAATAATGCTAATAAAAATTATAATGATAGTCGCATTAACGAAGAATGATACTAGTCATGATGATGATAAAAAGGATGATAATGATAATAACAGTAATTATGATAATGATAATGATGATAAAAAAGATAACAGTGATAATGATAATGCACACACACACACACACACACACACACACACACACACACACACACGCACACACACACACACACACACACACACACACACACACACACACACACACACATATACAGTATGTGTATGTACATATATATATATATATATATATATATATATATATATATATATATATATATATATATATATATATATGTTTTTTCATTTATATGTATATACAGATATATGTAGATATATATGTATATATATATGTATATATATATATATATATATATATATATATATATATATATATATATATATATAGAGAGAGAGAGAGAGAGAGAGAGAGAGAGAGAGAGAGAGAGAGAGAGAGAGATAGATAGATACATATATATATATATATATATATATATATATATATATATATATATATATATATATATATATATATATATATATAAATATATATATATATATATATATATATATATATATATATATATATATATATATATATATATATGAACACACCTACACACACATGAATATGAATCCATGGGTGTGTAACTTCATGTTTGTGTAATCATGCATTTTCCAATTCATGTATATTCAAACAGGCCATAACGAGTTTAGTAATTGTAAGTATAATTAGACCTGCAAGCATTATGGTTTATTTCATAAAGATTCAATTGATAATAAAAGCGTAGAGATTCATTTAGCATATACAAACAACACCTTCGTTGCTGGAATAGGCGCAAAAGGCTACATCATGTATTTGGTCTCTAAATAGGAAGAAATCACGCGGTAGATATAATGGTGTTGAAGCTGTTGATCATTCAATTGCATGCAGAAAACTGAATGAAGACATATACAAGCAATCTTAAGAGACAGCGTAGCTTGTAATAAGTAAAAATTTTCCAATAAATCCTCGAAACAAGGCGGATAAACTCCATGGCACCCACAGATGACGAGGCTGCTGATTGACCCTTTATTCTGCAACAAATAAATCCAAGAGCGAACATCAACTTCAATTGCGGGAAATGCAAAGGAAACATGGCGCTGAGGATCGCGGTTCTCTTTTAGAGGAAAGCGGGAACTAGTTTCTGCCGCCGCCTTCCGAATTTACTATATTGATGTTAAAAATTAAGAAAGGAAAAGACTGACGTTTCGATTACTAGGTACGTCTTGAGATAGTCGAGATACCCGAATAGAAAGTGGTGAGATGCAACAAGCACTGATTATAGATAAGTGATATAGCCTCGTGGTTAAATACAGTGATGTCTTTCATGCCACTAACTCTAACTCCTTGGCCGCGGGTGATAGCCAGCGCGCGATAATGGCTGGGGACCTGGCGGAGGAAGTGGGGCTAGCGGGAGGAAGGAATAGATTTCGCGTGGATGGGGAAACGAGGCAATACAACAAAGGTTGCTCCTAACACTTCATGTGCAACGTTTATGTCAGCCTATGTACACTTACTTCAAAAGATTAGAAGAAACAAGGTATTTGAATCTTCTGTCTACCGTACGAACAACAGTAATATGATGTCCAATAACGAGTTGCTTCACGATCCGCAGCACAAGTGGAACAGATTCAGCGATCGAGTAAGCGCTCAGGGCGAGGGTTAGTGTGACGAGGATAGAGCGCCGAGACAGAGCGCTCCCATGACAGACACTTCGCGAGGGCGGGGAGCAGGAGAAACAAAAGCGATTTTCACATGACTATAAACAAAACGGAGACGGTAAGACGCTGACAGTAAAAGAGAGAAAAAATCACCTTCCCACGTATCTCCTCTCCTGCCCCCTCCCCTTGACCGCCCTCGACCGCCCTCGACCGCCGCCTCGCACCATAGACGCGTAATCAGCCCCATAATCGCGTCTTTAACACCTCGACCCCTTCATCCCTCGTGGCTGCAGCTGATAGGAGGCTCTCGGAGGAGGGAGGAGGATGCTCTCGGCTCCGCAGATAATAGGTTAAGGCTGCAGGATCGACAGAGCGGGCGGGGTGAGGTCGGGGTGGGAAGGTGGCACCGAGAGATGACATGGTATTAGGTTCCTGCGCCTTCCTCACGCCGTGGCTGCGGGCGGAGTGATCTGTGGTTCCGATAACACAGGATAAGTCTCACTCTGAACCGCAGCGAAGCGGCCGCGGAATTCCTACTGGTCATCGCCTTTCGCTCTCGCCTGCGGAAGGATATTCCACTGAGAATGAGGTGAGCGAAAATGCAACAAGCAAAGGAGGCAAAGGAAAGGTATTGCATTCCTCCTGGGTGTTGCTACATTCTGTTCATTCATCTCATACTGTTTCACGCTCGAGCTGTCTCGGCCGTTTTAAATAGCTGATAGAAATGCAGCTCGGTAAACAGACTATTTGTGTATATGCGCTGTATGTTCTCCCTTCTTGAGCAATCCATCGTTCCTTTCTATCGCCGACTTAGATGCCTGATAAGATAATGTGAGCGGAGTCAGGTCTGAATAAGGAGTTTGAAAGGCAAAATAGACACGATAAGATTTAGCAACTGAGGTCAAATAAAATAAATGCATGTGGTATTAAAAGAATGGGAAAACAAACGGGTGGTGTTCTGATATATGCTTTGGAAATATGAACTGACATGTGATGGTTTGCGTGTGGAATATTATTATAAATCTTTGTTGAGCATGTTTATACTGCCGAATATAAAGTGGAGAAATTATTTAAAGCGATAAAGATTTATCCGCCTATAAGTAAAACAATGCAAGTCATAACAATAAGTAATTCTCTCTCTCTCTCTCTCTCTCTCTCTCTCTCTCTCTCTCTCTCTCTCTCTCTCTCTCTCTCTCTCTCTCTCTCTCTCTCTCTCTCTCTCTCTCTCTCTCTCTCTCTCTCTCTCTCTCTCTCTCTCTCTCTCTCTCTCTCTCTCTCTCTCTCTCTCGCTCTCTCACTCTCACTCTCATTCTCACTCTCACTCTCACTCTCATTCCCTCACACCCCCCTCTCTCTATCTCTCTCTCTTTCTTCTCTCTTTCTCTCTCTCCTTCTCTCTTTCCCTCTCCTTCTGTACCTTTATCTTTCTTTCCCTTTCATCCTCTTTCTATCTTTTCATTACCTCTCATTCTCTCTCTACTTCTCTCTTTACACTTCTCCCTCCCCCTCTCTTTCTCTTTTTTCCCTCTTCCCCTCTATATCTTTGCATTTTTCTGGCTCCCTTTACTTCCCCCACCCCTTTCTCTCTCTTTCCATTTCTCTGACTCTCTTTACCTCCCCCACCCCTTTCTCGCTCTTTCCATTTCTCTGGCTCTCTTTTACCTCCCCCACCCCTTTCTCTCTCTTTCCATTTTTCTGGCTCTCTTTACTTCCTCCACCCCTTTCTCTCTCTTTCCATTCCTCTGTCTCTCTTTACTTCCTCCACCCCTTTCTCTCTCTTTCCATTCCTCTGTCTCTCTTTACTTCCCCCACCCCTTTCTCTCTCTTTCCATTTCTCTGGCTTTCTTGACCTCCCCCACCCCTTTCTCTCTCTCTCTTATCCCCCTCTCTTTCTCCCTCCCCATCTCCTCCCCACTATCTCTCTTACTCTCCTCCTCACTCTCTCTCCTCCTCGTCTCTCTCTCTCTCTCTCTCTCTCTCTCTCTCTCTCTCTCTCAGTATTTAAACCGCTCATTCAGACACGAACTGGCGCTTCGTATGTTCTCCTCGTCCCCGTCGCCATGACACGCCGTCCCTCTACATAATTACATAGAAAACACGTGGAGTCCCCCCTCCCCCCTTTCCCTCCGTCCCTGAGTTCCATATTAAGTGCCAGTGGCCCCTCCCCCCCCTATCGCATCTCTCTCTTCATCTCAGAGTCCCATGTTAAGTTGCTAGGGCTTCCTTCTACTCCTTCCCACCCTCTCCCCTTTCCCTTCCCTTCCTTCTTCTTCTAGTTCCATACAGTCGCCTTCTACCCTATCCTTCCCACTTCCCCTTCCTCCCTTGCTCCTACTCCCTACTTTCGCCATGCGTCCCTTTCTATCCTATCCCTTCCACCACCCTCCCTTCCCATTCGTCCTCGAGTCCATTGCTACCACCTCTCCCTCCTCCTCCCTTCTCTTCCTTCCCTTCACCCTTGGGTCCACTGCAACCCCCTTCTCCCCCTCCTATCCTTCCCTTCCTCCTCGAATCCATTGCAACTCCTTCTCCCTCCCTCTCCCCTCGCCCTCCCCCTTCCCTTCCCTCCCTTCATTCTCCAATCTGTGACAACCCCCTTCGACCCCCCCCCCCCCCCGTCCTCTCTCCCCCCTCTCCCGCCTCCCCAGCGTCGCCGCCGCCGCCGCCGCTTCTGCCACTGGTCTTGGCGGCGTCCTCTGAAACGGAGGCGGACATAATTCTGCCTCCGAAGACGTTTATGCGGCCGCCACGTTGTTCATGGCGGCGGCGGCCGTGTCCATCACCGGCGGGTCTACGAGCGCATCGCCGGGGGACTTTCCATGCCGAGCCATGCTCCTGGGATTAACACCCACCCGATTATGTATATGAGATTGCGGGGATGTAAATATGTATGTGTGTTTGAAGTAAGTATGTTTGTATGTTGGATCGTATGTATATATGTATATATGTATATATGCATATATGTATTCAAGCATGAATACATATGTAGATATTTCTACTACTTAAAAATATCTACATAATGTACTTATATTTCTATCTGTGCACGAATATCTCTTTGTTGATATATTCCTTCGTATCTATCTGCCTTTTCCATGTCTGCATATCTGCTCATAATGAATGCATGTACCTGTATACTCGGATGTACGTTTCTGTGTTCGCATTTCATGTAAGCGTTTGTCCCATCAACCTGCAGCAAGGAAGGCAAAAACTCTATTCAGAGAACAAGGACTCGCATTTCAAAACAACTACGGGGTCCCTGCGAGCGTCGAGGTCCGGGCGCAGGTGTAGAGGTCATTACCATAATCCTCGCAACATAAACAATCGCTGCCTCACCCAACGCAGCCTCGCGAGTCGACCGCACTCCCGCCGCTCGCGGCTCCGAAACACGGCAAGAAGTAACAGGCAAGCCGCATCGATTGAGCACGCCTTTTGCCTTACCCTCTGGCTTACCGGGCCTGGCAGCCTTCTCGTCTTTTTCGCTTTTTTCTCTGAATCTTTCTTCGTCTTGGGATTCTTTTTCCTCAATCAGGTTTCCTCTGCTCATTTATGATTTATCTCATTAATCTCCTTGGGTTTATACTTCCACACGACTCGCTCTTTGCTTCTTCGTCTGACGCTCGGCGCTTTCCAAACCTCCCGCTTTCCTTCCTGCTTTGCATTCCGTTCAATCGTTTTTTTTCTCTTCAGCTTTCCGTGCTTCTTCGCAAGCCTTTTCCCTTCATCACGTGGACTGCTGGCGGGCGTGGGGAGGGAGTGCCTCGGTGTCCGCTCGCGACACGCCCATCTCGCGCAACAGTTTGCCGTTCTCTCCGCTGTTTCTCTCCGTTTCCGTCTTGCTTTCTCCCTCTTTATCTTTCTCTCTCTTCCTCCCTCTCTGATGTCTGTCCATATCATTTTGTTTTTCTGTCTTCCGTTCTCTCTGCCTTGTTGTTTTGTCTCCGTATGTCCAGCTCACCCAATTGCGGCAACGTTCGATTAACTCTCCTTCGCCCATCCCCGCCCACGACTCTCCCTCCCTCCCTCCCTCCCTCCTGGTCTTTTCTATCTAAAGAACATCCCTCGGCCCCTCCCCTTCCCCTCCCCCGCCCAGGCGCCGCCCCGACACCTCTCGGATCGCAATCTCCCACCGACACAAAGCATTAAGGAGTTAAGTGAGGATCGTGCGAGGATTATGCAGAATTACGGCACCGGGCACTAATCTCTCAGCTCCATTGTTCAAGCTGACTCAGAGTTCACCTTTGTTCAATACTGGCGATGATCAGATCTGTCGGCAGATCCGTGATTATTGCAGACTGCGAAATGCGGATACGATCGCACGGCCATGGGCGTCTCCGCGCTTTTTAAAGCGTGGATTATTTTCAATAAAAGTTTACAAGGAAAAGCCAAAAGTGACATGGGGTTCAGTGCGCTTT
>BOPN01000197.1:455957-458457 GCA_017312705.2 Penaeus japonicus
TATAACATTATTGTTGTTATTGTTATCGTTATAATCATCATCATTACTGTTATCATTGTCATCATTGCTATTGTTGTTGTTGTTATTAGCATCATTACAACTATCATTAGTATCATTATCATTATTGTTATAATTATTATCCTTATTGCAAGCATTATTTGTATATCATTATTACTGTTATTGTTACCATTATTATCATCATCACTATCATCATTATCATAATTCTCATCATTATCATCCTTATCCTTACAATAACCATTATTATCCTTATCCTTTTAATCATCATTATCATCCTTATCATTATAATCATCATTATTATTACTATTATCATAATTATTATCATTACCATTATTATCATTGTTATTAGTATCATTATTATCATCATCATCCTTATTATTTTCATAATCATCATTATCATTGCTATTATCAGAAATGTCACTACCATTATTACTGACAAATTACCATCATCATTATCCTTATCATCATTATTATTGTTGTCATTAGACGTGTCACTATTATCATTATCATTATCAACATCATCATCATTACCATGGCTATCATTTATGATGGTTATCCTTAAGATTATTAACATTATTATCGCCATCATTATTACTGTAATCATTGTAGTTACTATCACCATTACTATCATCATCATCACTATTATTATTGATATTATTGTCATTATTATATTTTTTATTGTTATTACCGTTACTATCATTATTGGTATTATTATCATTGTCAATGCTAGTGTTATCCTTGGCGAAATCATTAGTTATCATGCTTGCTATACCATCATAACAATAATAAAAACAAATCTGTATCATCAGTATCATTGTTATCATAATCAATATTGTTATAATAGCTCTTGATATCCCCAATCTCATCATACTTATAGTTAAATTAATTATCAGAAACATTTTCTTATGATTGCAGTTCTGGTCAGGATGAATTGAAAAGAAATGTTGATAAGTATTGCGTTGTCTCGAAAATCTACACTATTTCTTGAAAATATATTCAGCTTTACAGTTCCTTTTATCATACGGCGACCCCCACCCCCTTGGCAATTTCTGTATTTTAGGGATAACTAGAATATCCATAATGATAATTCTGATCTCAATTATGTGTGACGAAAGCAATGAATAATCTAAGGGAGTGGCGAAAGTTGTCTGCCTTCCATGTCTGCCTCTCTTTATTACGAAATAAGCATCCGGCGGTCAAGACAATGCTATCACCTTCTTCAGTCTAGCAATCGACGGTCGACATCTCCGTTTGTGGGCGCTAGTTGACAGTGGTCGAGTCTCTCTCTCTCTCTCTCTCTCTCTCTCTCTCTCTCTCTCTCTCTCTCTCTCTCTCTATATATATATATATATATATATATATATATATATATATATGTACACAGTTCCAGATCGAGCATTTGATTTCCTCCCTGGTCTTGTGTCCTTCTGGTTGTCGGGCCAGAAACAGGCTCGGGCAAAGCTTGCCGTGACAAATCTCACCGAACTCAAATATAATCCTGTTTACTGTGTTATTTGGGTGTTTATCTGATCAACTTTTCCTGTACTCCAGCATTTATCAAGGGGGGGGGGAGGGGTATATCCTTGGCGAATAAGAATAAACACGACCAAGCTGAAACCTCACTCTCCGGAGTCAATTTAGCCGTGACGCAACGCAAAGCAGCACCGATTCTGCACACGGGATCTCTCCTGCACATTTCCGCCGTCGGGGTTTCGAAAGTCCCTGCAGACGCCGCCAGAAAGCAATCATAACTCCGAGTGAGCATTGTCGTGTAGGGTTCAGAAAGCGTCGGCGAAAAAGAGAACAATAATTATCCCAAAGAAAAACAAAAGAAAAACTAGATTACATACTTCAAAAGGGAGAGGCAAGGCACGACTCCAAGAGAAAAATAATGAAAACAATGACAGCGTTGCAACATGCAAGCTGCTGAGTCAACTGAGACACTCATTAGTTGCTTTTCATTTCAGGAAATAAGGGAAAAGAACAACAACGGACCATTTCGGAATGCAATAACTAATATGAAAGTTTAAAATCTCGGTCCCGAAGGTGGAGGGAAAATAAGGAGAAATAAGACTCAGAAATAAAGGCACAAGAATAAAATGCAGAGGATAAATGGCGGACAGAAACCCGAAGAGAAAAAAAGTTTATACGGATCAGCCTGAAAAAACAACTCCACGAAACAAGAAAAAAATCTTTGGGGAGGTAATTTTAAATGGCTTTTACAGTGCGAAGTTAAAGCCAATATGAATATCGTGGCCCAACGCTCAAATTCTGATACTGTGGTACTTTTCTTTGCAAGAGGAATCATCAGATTTAATTCTGAAAGTAAACTGCATTTGTTCATATTTCAAAGAACGAAAAATTGTACTTTATAAAGAAAGGAAAAAAATATGATTCGTTAAAGCAGAAAGGAGAGAAGAGGCGAAAGAAAGAAAGAAAAAAGAATACACCAGTTAATCGTGGCCATAGTTTAATTAAGTAA
>BOPN01000197.1:473457-478457 GCA_017312705.2 Penaeus japonicus
TCATTACCATCATCATCATTATTCTTACTACTATTATTATAATCTATATCGTTATCGTAACATTTGTTATCCTTATCATCATCATTATTGTTAGTTTCATCATCATTACCATTCCTATTATCATGATTGTTGTTATTGTTATCATAATCCTTTTATTGTGGTCGTTTATTACCATGATTATTAATTCCGGATTATCATCTTCATCCTTATTTTCATTATCATCATCATCATTATCACTGTTATCATTATAGTTGATGATGATTATTATTATCATCTTTACAAAGTAATTAGTCATTCTCAGTTGCCCAGTGTCCTTTTATGGTCAGAAACTTGTTGTCTGTCTTTTCTCTTCACACACATCATTCTTCCTTATTAGTTAGTTGAATATCTATTGGTCATAATATTTCTTATCACGCGCGCAGTTCGTTCTCCTTAATTATGTAAGATATCTCAACGGTAAGTGTATGTATGCGATTAACTTTAGAAATTGAATGAAAGGTGTATCTCTCCTTTGAGTATGTCACCGACTTTATCATTTCTATCTAAATTCACATAGAAATGACTCCATGCATTCATAAAAATAAATTACATTTTTTAGCGTGACGTGGTTTAAATTCTTTCTTCATATATCTAAGCTTATTTTTCTTTTTGTATTTTGCTTTTTACCTTTTTTTTTTTTTTTTTTTTTTTTTTTACTGCTGCTTTGCTTTCTTCTTCTTTTTCTTTTTCTTTTTCTGTTTCTAAGGCATTGTGTTCATGTTTATGTTTGTGAATTCAGTCGCTGTTGACTGGAAAACCTTTTATGATGAAACTTATTGATGTTCCTTTGTCTTTAACAGCACGAAAATCCGAGAATATTTTCTATGGATCAAACACTTGTGCATTTTCTGGTTAGTCATCACTACAAATGTTTGCCCAGGAAGACTAAGCTAAGAAACGAATTAAAAAGAACAATATATACTTTGTACCTGAATTTATTTAACCATTGAAAACGACTGCTGTAATTTTGCAGACAATAACTCGTTTTGAATATGTTATTTATTCTACGCTTGAGTAATAATAATACATCGGTCAACCAATAAAGTCGAGATAAAACATACATTCCCTGCAGTCGTATGATCCCATCTACAAGAGATGAGAATCTGAACATCGGGAATCAGTGTGCAAATATCTTGATGCGTTTTTAAGGGGTTGGTCTCTAACGTTTCTCTTCTAGTGTGAATGCAATTGATGAGCACCGTTTCTGATTCATGTAATTCCACGCACAAATTTTGATACAAGCGCCCTTATTAGTACACAAGATATGAATATGATTATGGTAAAGTGCAAGAGAAATAACCCTCCTTTGTCACAAAAGAATTCTGTTTTTACTTATCAGAACGTTTTGTGACTTCCGCTAAACTTTTATGTACATTTGCCCCAGCATCTGTTACATTCACACACACACACACACACACACACAGGGGCGCGCGCGCGCGTTCGTACGTTTGTCTTTGCTTGTTGCATAATAACTCCATCTCGCATAGGCATGTCAGCATTAAGAAATTACACACGTTCATTATTTTCGCAAAAAAAAGCGTTTGATTTTTTTTATAGTAAACGCAACCCTTTGATATTAGTCCAACGTCATGATCTTTTGAATTCAAAACACAACTGATTAATATCAAGAGGCACAAAATGCATCTTCGCCGTTTACTTACATCCGTGCCATTCGTGCTCATTAAATAAGACGCGTGGAACGCAATCCAGTGATCCTTGCTGAGCAATTCAGTAAGCAGTTAATAAAGGCATCGTATATCCTCCTCTCTGCTCGTGCATTTACGAATCTGAAAGACAACAAAGAGCAAGAGGAACAAAACAAGGTTGAAAGGGGGGAGGGGGAAGGGGAAGAACAATCGAAAGAAGATAAGGATAAGAATAAAGACAGAATTCAGGGAAGACCAGACCAAGGGATGGGATATGCTTGATCCTCCCTAACCTTCATCAGAGTGGCGGAAGACCAGAGCTCGCGTGCGGAGCCTAGGGCATCTCTCCTTCCTCACCCCCCCCCCCCCCCCCGTCTGGCCAAGCATCCCCGGGGGAGCCGCAGCATCCTCCCTGACGCCATTGCAAGGCCTGCAGCCGCCCCGCGCGCGCCAGACCTTGGGCCCCTTGAAGAAGATCCCCGACTAATCTTCTTAAAAGACTGAAAGTTCACTCCCTGGCGACCTCCTTCGACCTCCTTTGACCAGGTTCTTGCTCGAACTTTTCCCCCTCCTTGTTTGGTGATTTCTGACTCACGTGCACAATAATATGTTCCATACAACCGCTAGTTGAAGGCTGTTTGCGCCAAGAGTTCAGAGAGTTTATGGAAATTCTGTCAGAATGTTATAATCCTGTTTTCCATGTCTCAATCTGTCGTCAGTGATGCTTGAACATGGCTACGAGCGTTCATAAAAACGGTTCTCTCTTCACCCCATTGTATAAGATCAGTGAATAATCCCTTTACGACATGAGATGTGACCTCGGCTCCTCCTTCATCTCCCCCCCCCCCAAAAAAAAAAAAAAAAAGATAGAAGTAAAAGGAGAATTGTTTATACATTCTGCTGGAATTATCATAAAGTAGAGAACGTGCCTCAGCACAATGTATCTATTTTCTCCTGCATCAGATAGATATTGGTTATTATATTAAAATTTTGTCTATGGGGGAGATAAATACAAAATGGTTCTTTAAGTGATGAATATTGTTTAACTGCCAATTGTCTTGTTTGGATTCGCATGGCTGGTTGGAGAGGCGCTTTCATTTGTCATGCGTGTGCAATCTTTGTTTGAATTTTCCTTCGGGGATTTCGACAACACATCTGATAAATCATGCATTTAGAAAAGCGCATCTTCATCTTTTCCAGTCTTATTCATCCGATACCTTACATCCTTTTTCTTTCTCATTCTTATTTTCACTCCGTACTTTTTTCATATATTTCCTGTGCGTCGAAAGAGACGAGTGTACACGCAAAGGCCTGACGCAACGCCGTGGCCTTTATCTCCGTATGCATCACCGACAGCATCCTCCACTCTCTGCCGCTGTTAACACTCGTGTCCCCGGGCGCACGTGACCTCCCGCGCGCCCTGACCAGCTGTATGTGACCCGGTATAAGCACGGGGTCAACCACCAAGGGGAACGTGTTCATTGCTCAAACAGCGGCTGGCGAAGCTGAACAAATGATACTGCTCACATGCAATATTGATACCCGGCGCCCCAGTGGAACCCTTCACAAGGATAATAAACCGGGAATGGATGATGAGCGCGTCTCCAGGGATCGTTATGCGGGATAACATGACAAAAAACGTATCATCACCTTGATAAGGATTTTCTTGCTCATTTATTCAATCAAGACATTACCGGTAAACGAAATAAAACGATCAATCACTAAAACTCAAACATGTGAAAGAAAAAAAATATCCCCAAAACCTCTGAAATACAAGTCATGTAATACTGGCGATGAAGAGGAACTAACTATCACTGTAGTACGTTTTATCACCGTCGCAGCTGAGCCCTCTCCGCGTGCCCCTGTCCCTATCACCTTTCCTCCTCCTTCCTAATTCTTGGAGCCCCCCACTCCCCCAGCCTAACTTTCACTTCCCAATTCCGTCTTTATCAGCCCTTTCCCGCCTCTTACCCGTCATTGCCTAATTGACGTACGCCGTGGTTATCTCCCGCGTTTTGGACGTCACTTTTAACGAGTCCCAAAGCGATGGCAACGCGGAGCGGAGCGCCGTAAATGAGGGGTAGGATGTTGCACACGTGGGCCGGGGGCTCTCGGGGAGGGCGTGGGACGCGACGGGGGAGGGGAGAAGAAGGGGGAGAGGGAAAGGGAAGGGAAGAGAAGGGAGAGACAGAGAGCCCCATATATAAGGTGAAATTGCCCATCATCTCACTGACGCCCACGGAGACAGTAAGCGCCCCACGGGACAGATTTCTCCTACATGACGACGCACTAAACCCCATTATCCTCCCCTGAATTTTATTCCCAGATGAAGGGAACGAGTTAAATTTGCTAACACGATTTCCTTGGGTCACCAGCATGACTCAGGCTGTTAGCTAGATGCCGAGTGTGATGGCAGCTTCTATAGTTATTTATCCTAATGGCAGTGGGAGTGGCTGTTCTGGCTATTACATCGAGGCAGGAGACTCGGCTGATCGCTCGAGAGAAAATATTACTTAGGTGTTTATTTTCGAAATAGTGATTCATGTCTTCAGCCGTCGGTGCTTTTAAAATGTATAATCATTGTCAATTTTAATGAGGTGATAATATTTCTTATTGCCTGGCCACATATCATCCCTGTGAATTAACCATTAATTTTGTTATTGAAAATGCAGGAATTATATATTTGCTACACTGTATCTTTTGCGAACCGAGAATTCTGTAACCGGAAAATTATATTACAATTATTGCACAGCAGGTTGCACCTTGTGGACCAAAATGCCATTGTTCGCCGACAACTTTACGTGTTAAAATTGAGAAGGAAAATGATGGAATAACAAATTAGCTCTTGCACGTTCGAGTGGGAGGTAATTGTCCTCCGAGACAAAGGTTCGAAACTGAGGGTTTGGGAAGAAGGTAAAAGTATTCATAGCACGAGAAGGAGATGAGAATTGATTAGACTCTTATGATGGAAGCTCTTGTGTTTCTAATACATATTTGAATAAACAGTCTTGATGACTTGTTACCGAATACATAAAGATGCACTGCAGAAGACAGAGAAGGTAAGATCTTCAGTACGTAAAAACAGAAAATTCTAGATTTAGGAAAACAGACAGACATAAACACTAATAACAAAATAAACAAATAGAAGTCCAGAAGATACTAATACTTTGCAAGGGACCAAAGGCAAACCAAGTTAATTTATGTAACTGGTGAAGAAAGAGGAGGCCTTGAAGTAGAAATTAACTAAACAAAGACTGATGAAATGTAAGACCATTTAAAGAACACATATAAGGATAGAAATACAAACGCAAAGAG
>BOPN01000197.1:508457-513457 GCA_017312705.2 Penaeus japonicus
ATTATAATTATAATAATAATGATGATAATAATGATTATTGTGATAATGGTGGTAATAATAACATTAATAATAATTGATATTAATGGTGATGATAGATAATGACAATAATAGTAATAGAAATGACGATAATGATTATGAGGATAATAATAATGATAATAATGATAGGAATGATACTGATGATAGTAATACTGATAATAATGATACTAATTAGGATAATAATACCATGAATGATAGTAAAAAGAAACAAAAACTAATCAATATATTGTTATATTCATTAGTTTTTGTTTCTTGTTACTATAATTCATGGTATTATTATCATAATCCGTATCATTATTATCAGTATTACTATCATCGCTATAAAGATGATAATTATAACAATAGTGATAACAATAATAATGGTAATGATAGTGATAACAATGATAATGCTAATAATAGTGATAACAAAGATAATTATATTGATAACAAATATAATGATAAAAATGATATCACATACTAATGATAACTATCATAAATATAATAGTGCAAAGGATAATGATAACGATATGAGTGACGAGGGTACAGAAATTGCACAAGCATAATAGAAACAGCAAGAAACAATAATTGCACTACTGACCATCAAAGACACGATACAAACACTGATAATTTCCCAGACTGCTGTGTCAGGTGTGAAGTTGATTGGATGAGCGGTCGACGACAGGAAAAAAATAAATCTTCACCCTCTCTGACGAAAGGCGTGGTAGAAGTGGAGGGCAGCATTATTCTGACAAGTGGGAGTCCGTATGTGTGTGTGTGTGTGTGTGTGTGTGTGCGTCTCGTTTCAGAATCAATACTATGTGCATGCGTGTGTTTGTGTTCACATTTCTCGATAACCGGGCAACGAATGAAGGATGTTCAAGCAATTTGCTCATCCTAAACAACCACAATTTTGAAAATTTGTGTGTGTGTGTGCATGTGCATTTGTTTTTTCACTTATCTTGAGAAGAACGGATGCTTGCCCTGTAATTTTCTCATAATGAACAGACATATATTTATTACTGAACGGATACTTAACTAGTGATAAAAACAATCATGATGATAATGATAATAAAAATGATGAAGATAATGTTAATGATGGTGATGATGATAGAATAATGATGATATTGGGATAATGATTATGATGGCAATGATAACAATATTTATAGTATTAGTGACATCAATGATAATGATAGTAATCTTACTAATAAATGTGATAATGATAATGATAGTGATAATGATAATAACAATAATGGTTCTACTAACAGTGATAACAATCATTATAACTTTAAAGATAATGATTGTAAAAGCAGTAAAGTAATAATGATAATGATCATAATAATCATAGTAACATTTTACTGATAGTGATAACAAGGATAATAATATTGATAATGATAACAACATCAGCGATAATAATAACGCCAATATTGATAATAGTAACAATGATAATGATAATGATATTGATAATGATGATAAATATGATGATAATAATGGTAAAGATAATAATAATAACTATGATAATTTCATGATCATATCTTCATGATTATAATACTGATAATGATGAAAATAATGGTAATAAAGATATTGACATTAATATCATAACGATTAAAATTATAATGATGATAACAATGATGATGATGATAATAATGGTAATGATAATGAGAATGTTAATGATAATAGCAATGATGGTAATAACATTGACAACGATGATGTTAATGATAATGAAGATGATAATTGTATAGAAATGAGAGTAAGAATGATAAAAATAATATAAATAATGATGATGGTATTGATCATAATGATGTCAATGGTAATGATAACTATGGTAATGATGAATAATCCTATATAATATTAATGATAACCAAACAAGGAAAAAACTATAACACTTTCAATACCGGTTATATTAAATCACGAAATATTGATTTTCTTCGCATTACACAACAGACCAAAAAATCTTTCTACCATGGTCTCATCACCATAATGGCATCCTTTAAAGCGGTCAGTGAAACAGATAACCTTTAAGTCTGTTATCGTTTTCATGACTATATTGCCAGCATTAATTCCCTTTAATTATTTCAGATGAAGGGCAGGTACAGTTCGTAATGACAGCATGGGTTCGGGTATAGATATCGCAAACATGATGCTATTGTTGGGTACGTTATCCTATAATGAGATTGCTACATTGTGATATGAGAATGTAACTCAGATAGTACTTCCATTAGCGTGCATCATTATGTCTGGAATTTTACATTGCAATGCGCTGAGTCTGCTGAGTATGTGTGTCTGTAGCGGCGGATGGACACCTTCTATGCTGTTGATTTGCAGCGCCATTTCTGAGACTGTCTTTCTCCCTGCTGATGATTCTCTCGCTTTCTTGACTGATGTTGTTCAGTAATTTGGAATGCATTTCCACAAGAAAAAGATCGCAAATGTGAGAAAGTAAGACGAGCCAAAACAAAAACCAGACAAATACAACTTCCTATCCAAGCACACAAGCAAACTTCTCATGGCCATGCAGCAGAAGACACGAACGCACGCACAAACGCGCACATGTCAGCACGCGGCCCCTCCTGTCCGGGGCAACAAAGACATAGGCGGCGAGGGCGGCGCTGACAGCCCGGCTCCGCCGCTCCGTCCCACTGCCGAGCGTGATAGCATCGCCAGGTTGTTCCCCAAATACAGATCTTGCGTGAGAGGAAACGATTGGCCAGGAATGGCGGACTTCGTGGAGATAATTGAGACAGAGCTGCAGCATCGCTAGCATCCGGGATGGCAAGATACGCGAGAATCTGCAAGCTTGCGCTAGATCTTGGAGCTGATACACCCACGGGAAAGATGGGAACGAAGGGGAGAGGGCGCCGCGCCAGAAAAAGTCCTGCGTTTGTTATCTGGTCGCTGCCTCCTGTCTTGAGGCTCCCGAGTTCACCGGGGTTTTCGTGACCTTTGATCCTGTTTCATGAAGACATACCCGGCGCCGCCTTTCACTCTGGTCAGAAATAAGATGAGCTATGCAGACGATTTCAGGTACAATGAAGCGTCTCCCTCTTATGGGGCGAATGTGTGATGCACCTCTCCCATTGTTGAGCGGACGACATTGCATAATGATTTCTTATTTTTTAAAAATGTCATCTTTTCATTCGAATTTGAAGGCTGGAGTCTGCACGATCCTTTTCACTTTTGCCAGGCCAACTGTGTGTACTCCATTTCTGGCCTTTACTCTTCAGAGATAAAATAAGTAGAGTATAGATAGCTTAACACACACAGATTCACTGCAAACATTGGTATTTTGAAGAAAAAACAACAAATAACATCATAGTACATTCCTCTGCATCACGTGAAGTCTGTTTATCCCTGACCTCCTTTCGGGCGGGGACAGGTGGCCACAGACTGCAAAGATGGACATCACGCAATGCGCAAGACACAGGTAGCAATTTCTTTTCCATCCGAGATTTTGTGATTTCTCAAGTTGGAAGATATTCTGGATATCTTAGTCTGAGTGCGACTGAGCAAGAAAAACAAAATTATAATTGATAAAGTGAATGCTGGAGTGTGAAGAGGTGTGAACTATAGAAATATGAAATAAAAAAGATTGCATGAGAGCGTTTGGTGATTTAGCATAGATGTAAATAAGTATATGTACACATATGCATGTAAACACACACACACACACACACACACACACACACACACACACACACACACACACACACACACACACACACACACACCTAGTAAGCGTTCGTGGCAGGAAATAAAGGAACGAAGATATACAAATATACATTTACAGATAAATCATGCACAGTGTATGTATCAGTGCACAACGGATTTTTTAAAATGCATATACATACAATCCTGCATTTATGCGACACTGCAAATTATACAGAGCTGAGCTCAAACAGTTATGTCAAAACAGGAAGTCAGGTTGCAAAGACGCGACTGAGTGTCCAATTACACTCTGAAGTCCCATCACGCGCCCAGACGGCTCTCGCTATCGTATCTTCGAGGGAGAATTCGGACGGTTCGAGCAAGGCCTCTGATAGCAGCTGCCCCTTGACCCTCGACCACGCAGCTGGCCGCACGAAGCCGCACTCCCGAAGGTGCGAGACAACGCGCGGCTTCCTGATCCACGGAGGCGCTCGGGCGGGCAAGGGAGCCGTCAACACCACATGGCTGTCATATCCCTGCGTCATCGTTGACTAGCCAGCCTCACACTCCGCCGCCCAAGCGATGGGGATGAGCCTGGACTTGTCATTTAAGGCAGTGACTCCCCTACTGCCGGAATGTTCTCACGGCAGACGGCAGAATGGCAACCGCGAAAGGAAGCGCCTCGACTGGTGGATTTCCTTTTCATGATCTAAACTTTACTGTGTATAGTCATTATAACCTGTAGTCTATATTCCTCTATCTTAGACTCATGTTTTTGATGTTTATATACTCAATTTAGATGCATTGTTACATCTTCGTTTCAAAGCTGCACTGAAAATGATCAATATTCATTATTTTTACTGTTGGCAATGGTATTGATTGTGCTGATGCAAATCATGATGTCAATGGCTCCAATCATATTCTCATTTATGCTGACTGGTAGCAATAATCTAAAGAGTCACATGATCATCGGCAATGAAGATCATGATAATGTTGACAACAGTAATGATAACAACAGGAACCACAGTAAAAACCTAAGATAAAATTGTATATAAAAGAAGAGGCCAACTCAACAGAATATCTTTTTATCTGTTGTCACTGTTCATAGCACCGAAACTGTTCAGTGATAGTATTATCAATACTGCTTATATCATGTTCAACAGTAGTGAGAAATAGTCACTACCAGTACAACTACTATTAGTCTCCTACCAGTACCACCACTAGAAATAAAACTGCCCCCAATAACGACAACGCAGATAATAGGGATCGCACCCGACCTAATGGTGATTGAACCAAGCAAACAAACCCACCAAGGCAGCGAGCAACTTTTTCCGCGATCGGTG
>BOPN01000197.1:515957-518457 GCA_017312705.2 Penaeus japonicus
TGAATATCATTAATGTTATTATCATTATATTTTTTCTTATTATCATTCATCATAATTAATCATTATCATGCTAATGATTATAAATCGATAATGATGTTTATAATCATGACAATGATAGTAATGATAAACAGAGCGTGGAACTAGCAGCAGTAGTGGGGTAATAATGATAGAAATAGTGATCATGAGAATAGAAGGAATAATGATTATGAATGTACTAAGGTGCTACTGATGATAGTAATGATAACAATAACAATATCAATGACGATGATATTGATAATGATATCAATGATAATAATGATGATAGTAATGATAATAATAATAACGATAACAATGATGATGATGATACTCTTATGATAAAAATGATAACAATGATAGTGATCTTCATAATGATGATAACAATAATAATGTTAATACTATCAATAACTAATTATGGTAATAATCACGATGATAATAGTGATGATAATAAGAGTAATGACAACAAAAACAATCGTAACAATAAGGATGATAATAGTAATAAAAATGATATCAATAATGATAATAATGATAAAAACAATAAAGATCATGATAATGTTAATGATTTTAACAATGATAGTATAATAATGATAGTAACATTAATAATAACAATTAGAATGATAAATGTGATAATGACAATAGTAACAATGATAATGATACTGATGATAAGGACGACAATGATAAGGATAATAATAGTGATAATGATAATGATTATGGTAACAATAGTAATAGTAATAATTATTATGATGAAAAGAATATGACGTATCATTATCATCATTGACATCATTATTGATATTATCATTACTAGTATCAATATTGTAAATATCATCATCATTACTGTCAATATCATTATCATCATCATCATTCTTATCATTTTCATCATTATCCCCGCTAAACATTGTCCTCATAACTATCATTATGTTTATTGTTTATAATGTTATCATTATCATCATTTTTTATATAATCATTATTATTATCATTTATTTTCCACCACTATTACTATTACTAATGTTTACCGTTATTATTGTTATTATTAAAAAAAAAAAAAATCTATTGTTATTGTCTTTATTTGTATCATTATGATTATCGTTGTTATTATAATGCGGTTACTTCAATTCTTTTTTTCATAGCGTCTGTAATTGTTATCATTCCTTAACATTATCTTAATAACTTCCCATGCAATATTATTCATAATGTCAGAGACAGTAGGAGTAACTGCATAAGAACGCCCCCCCCCCCCACGCCCTCCCTTGCGGAGCTACGGAAACCAGGCGTCAAGATTTTTTATATCCAGAATACTGTATTTACTGTATTATGTGATGTAATATACATTGTTAGATTATCTTTATAGAGGGAAACATTGTTTGAGAATATACATTATTTCAGCGCAGTATAATCCCTCGGTTAATACAAAAAAATGAATGTGTAAACTTGTGTCTCAGTATTTGTTCCACAGTAAAATAAATCGAGAAATTGTGGTGTTACGAGGCTCCAAGTTTATCACAAGAGTCCCTCTTGAAAGAACGTATCATAACTTTATCAACATCACTGTCATTTTGAGATTATAGGCCATTCATCATAGAAGGGAAATAGTTTTTTTAAGACGCAAGAACAGCTAAAAATATCGTCAGTCGGTACCATTAAGCTTATTCTCCCATGTATTAGGCTGTCACGCCGGAGCCCCCTCCAAAACCAACATGCACGACGACCACTGTTCTTGCGTCACTTTCTCACAGCGTCATATAACAAACAACCAATAAATCGTAGCATCACAATGTCATCAATTTTTACTCTCGGTAACGGCAATAAAATGCCTTTTAATGGTCGCTAACCACCACCTTCCCCTGGCGGCGGCGGCGGCGGGGGCGGGGGCGGGGGCGGCGACGGCGGTGGGAGACTTCTGCGCGGCGGTCGCGGGCTCCAACATCCACGACGCGTGCAAAAGAGCCGGGAAGGACCGCCCGTTAAATGGGTGGCGATTTGGATGCGGAAGTGACAGTGCTATGGTGATTGACAGGACCGGGAAGAGGCGGCCGGAAGGCGATGCGGCAGGAGAGGAGTTACGCGTCTTGACATAAGTAGACACTTTAGGGAGGCCGCTGGATTGCCCTCTGTCACGCGAGCAGGTTGTGGGGCTTCGCTTTGGGGGAACTTTGCGTGACATCTTTACTCTGCACTTTGCATGGCGTCGGATTTGAAACTGTTTTTTTGTCTAGCTGTGTTAGGGACGCTATGCATTTTGGACACTGGTATGCGTGTGTGTGTGTATGTTCTGATATATACATACAAACGAACATATATATATAAGGTATTTAGGTTTAAAGAGACGCGGGTGTTCAAAATACGCTTGAAATCATTCCATTGACAAATCTATTATTGTTTTTTTTTATCTGTCATGCGATTACGGTAACCGCTACTATCCCTTTATGAAGTGTACCCATCAAAGTTTTCTCTTGCACTTTATACGGAAGCTTATGTTGTCATGTTG
>BOPN01000197.1:535957-538457 GCA_017312705.2 Penaeus japonicus
GATATATGTTGCAGATATTAATTTCCAGATAGATAATGTATGGCTGACATACCAATAGATATAAAGCTAGATATATTCATAATTCACTTGTAGTCTACCATCACGAAGCTGCCTTATGATGATCGACTAATTATTTTAGTTACCTAATGAAAAGCATGAAGGCTCACTGTGACCGAACATTGTCATTATGCAAAACAAGCTTATTCATATCAATCAGATATTATCAAAACCTTTATTTAAAGTAATTCAATAACGAGAAATCTCGTAGGAATTCCTTCGGAAGTTATTGGCAGTGCAGCAAATCTCACAATCATTGCACTGTTAACATAAACCCTTTGCAATTTCACGTGGCAAAGCTAAAGAAAATGACGACCAGCAAGAATGATAATAAGAAGATAAAAGAGGAGACGAAGAAGAAGAAGAAAAAGATGAATTGTAAAAACTGATTTCGACTAAAGAGATTACAGTTCACAAGGGAAGGTATAAACAATTCCAGGCTTTGCTTTACGCAGCTAGGAAGTCACGCCGCACCGCAGCCATTATCAGGTGGAACACCGGTTTTTTGCCCGCTCGGAAGTCAGGCTTCGGGCGGTTCCTCGATTACTGCTATTTTTGTATTAGTGATTTGGGCGTATCATAATTTTATCATTGAGTAGTTCTCAGCTTGGTTTTATGTCAACAGTTACTTTCTCGCATACTTTCGGATGTCATCGTAATATTCTCTTTTAAATAATCTCGTTAAGGTTATTGTTATTATCGTATGGATTTTACTTCAACTGATACTATGCAGATGGTGAAACGTCAGTGAGACTGGCGTTACTGCTGAGTAATACTACTCTTCTACTACTTCTTCTGCCACAAGCACTGCTACTAATACGGCTACTGATTCTGCTACAGATATTCTAATTATGCCTCCGTAGCCATATATTGCACTGCAATGACACTAGCATTGCTCTTAATGCTATTACTACTACATCTGATATTTTCATTATTGCCTGATGTTATTGTTATGACTGTCATCACCACCATTTCCTGCCATCATCCTTTCCATTTTATCTAGTCATTATTATCATTACCATTATTACTAATTGTCATCAGTACCAATGTTATTGTGATCATCGTGATTATTGTTATCACTATAACCATCATCACATCAAGTTTTATCAGTTACAGGTATAATTTCATCCTTGTTTTCATCATCATTATTCGCATTCTTACTTTCATTACCTTAATTTCATCACTATCATCATTTTCGTTATCGTCACTATCATTATCGTCATAATTTTTATCCTCACTATTAGTCTTATCATTACCAGTCACAGTTTGCTTTCATGTTCACCCATACTCTCAGCATTATTATAATCGTTATTATCATGACTGTCTTATCCTTCCTGTTACTACGCTTTCGTAATATTTCATCAATATAATTTTATTTTGCCGTCTTTGTGAGTATAGTGATTCCTGTAATGTATGGTATTATTGTTTTTAATCTGTTTCCTTCTTCTTTTTTTCTTATTGTTGTTATTATTATTAATCGTTGTTATCATTATTATTAACAATATTATTACTATTATCTTTATCATTGCTATTAATATCATTATTATTATTACTATCATCATTATCCTTATCATCATTATCATCATTGTTGTCATTATCATCGTCCTTATAATGATAATAATCAAAATCATTATCATTACCATTGTCCTTATAAAGACAATAATCATTATAATCATTATCACTACCATCCTAATCACCATTTACCACCATCACACGCCATTAGTAGCGACAATAGATATGATATCATGATATCAATAATATTGTCCTTGCTATGTTGCAGTCATGATTACCAATATCATCATTATGATATTCTCTATAATCATTATCCTCGTCTTCGTTTTCTCATAATTTTACCATCATGATCCACATCATTATCCAATCATTGTAATGACTTATATCAATATGCTCATACCCTTCACTGACATCATACGGAAGAATATATTGCAATGGCTATCATCCTTTTTCTCATCACAATGTTGCTATCATCATCATGATTACCACCATTATCACTGCAGTTCCATCATTGTCACCACCATTCCTCAAGCAGCCACTTCAAGCAAAGCTCTTCTATTTATACCTCGACGCCCACACAAATCTTGAGTGGGAAGACCGCAGGATGGCCGGGCGTACCGCGTGACCGGTTCGAGCCGAGTTCTGGGATTCTGGCAAATTCCCTCGTCTCCGCCATCAATCTGGCTCGAGCGGCGCAATTGGACGTCTCGGGGCATGACAGTCACATCGGGGATAAATTTAGCAGCTTTTATTAGTAGGCTTGACGCTCTTCATTTCCGGAAGGCGGTTCCGCGGAGGGCTGTTAGCGGAGCGACGTAGCGGGCAGAGGTGGCGCGGTCGCGGCGCTGGATTCTCTCAGTTCGATGCTTGCTTGATCACAGGGTACGTGGTTGCGGCGATGCTAAGTGACTGCTGATTGTGTGCTTGCGGT
>BOPN01000197.1:558457-568457 GCA_017312705.2 Penaeus japonicus
TCTTCTGCAACTTCGGGCTCGGCCTTGTGCATGGCGTGATGACCGTCATGCGGAATCCCGCGGTGAACTGCACCGTAAAACCTACACACCATGATCAGGTCAATGAGGGGGAGGGGAGGGGGGTTCTTAGCCCTGGAGGGACTCATGACCACGTCATCCCGGTGTCAAAGGTCAACACTGAGAGGGATCATGTATAAGCGGCGGGAAAGGTCAAGGTGATCGTGTTCCAAACGTGTAAATGAGAGCATTGATCGTGATTATGCACAAAAACAATCACTGGGTGCAGAGTGCATGGGGCGGGGGAGGGGGAGAGGGAAAGGAGGGAGAGGGGGAGGGAGGAATTGAAAGGAGTGGGAGTGAATAAAGGGGAAGGGGGCGAGGGAATTGAAAAGGAGAGGGAGGGGGTAGAGGGAAACGATGGGGTTGGGGTAACAGAGGAGAGGAAAGGAAGAGGAGATGGAGATATAGGCATGAGATATGGGTAAGGAAGAGAAGTGTAGGTGAAGGAGAGAGATGGGGGTGGGGGGGGGGGATTGAAAGAGGAGGGAGGGGTGTAGGTAAAGTGGGGAATGGGAGGGAGAGAGTAGGGGGAAGAATTAAATGAGAGAAAGGAAGTGGGGAGAGGTAGAGAGAGCGGGAGAAGGAGAGGTAGAGAGACAAAGAGAGGGACAGGAAGATGGAGAGGGAGAGGGAGAGGTAGAGGGAGAAGGAGAGGGAGAGGGAGATGGAGAGAGAGAGGGTGAGAGAAAGAGGGATAGGAAGATGGAAAGAGAGAGGGATAGGGATAAGAAGAGGGAGATGGAGAGGGATAGGGATAAGAAGAGGGAGATGGAGAGGGATAGGGAGTAGGAGAGGGAGAGGAAAAGAGTGAGGGAGAAGAAAAGGGACAGGGATAGGGAGAGGGACAGGAAGAGGGAGAAGGAGAGGAAGGGGAAGAGGGAAAGGGAAAGGGAAAGGAGGAGAGACAAGGAGAAGGGCAGGGAGAGGGAGAAGGAGAAGGAAAAGGAGAGGTAAAAGTAGAGGGAGAGGGAAAGGCAGAAGGAAAGTTAGAGGTAGATAGAGATGAAGGGGGATAGGGAGATGGGGAGAGAGAGCGAGAAGGAGAGTGTGAGGGAGAGGGCAAGAAAGAGGGAGTGAGGGAGAGGGAGAGAGAGAGGGAGAGGAAGTGGGAGAAAGAGAGAGTGAGAGAGAAGGAGAGGGAGAGGGAGAGGGAGCGAGGTTAAGTTGGGTAAAGGAGGGTGATTGGGCGGTTGGTAAGGTAAGCAATGTGGGGGGTAGGGGGTTGGGGGTGGGGGTCGAGGCAAGGGTAGAGCGAGCGGAACGTGAAGGGGGAAGGGGCGATGGGGAAGGGGGGGGGGGGGGAAGACGAAGGTTGATCAAGAGAAGACGAACTGGGAGAAATTCTTGGTTTCTTTATTCTTACTATTATTTTCATCACCTCTTTAGCCTTGCCTAGTCTTTCTTTCTTTCTATTTCCACCTTCCCGCTTCTCTCTCTCGATATATATGTATACATTTTTTCTCTTTCTTTGCATATCCCTCTCTCTCCCTCGCTCTCTCTCTCTCACTTTCTCTCTCTCTCCCTCTCCCTCTCACTGTGTGTGAGAGAAAAATAGTCTCTCTCTCTCTCTCTCTCTCTCTCTCTCTCTCTCTCTCTCTCTCTCTCTCTCTCTCCCCCCTCTCTCTCTCTCTCTCTCTCTCTCTCTCCCTCCCCTCTCTCCCCCCTCTCTCTCTCTCTCTCTCTCCTTCTCACTGTGTGTGTGAGAGAAAAAGAGAGTCTGTCCCTCTTTCTCTCTCTCTCTCACAATGTGTGTGATAGAAAAATAGTCTCTCTCTCTCTCTCTCTCTCTCTCTCTCTCTCTCTCTCTCTCTCCTTCTCCTCCTCCTCGCCCTCTCTGTTCTTCTTTTCCTCCTAATCCTCTTACTCTCCATCCCCCCTTCCTTTCTCTTCTTCTTCTTCCCCCTCATTATCTCCCTCTTCGGCCTCTCCTTCAATTCTCCTCGCCCCTTCCTTCATTTCCTCTTCGTCGTCGTCGTCGTCCTCCTCCTCCCCCAGCTCCTCCTCCTCTTCTTCTTCTTCCTCTTCCTCCTCCTCCTCCTTCTCCTCCACCTCCCCCAGCTCCTCCTTCTCCTCTTCTTCTTCTTCGTCTTCCTCTTCCTTCTCCTCCATCTCCTTCTCCTCCATCTCCTCCTCCTCCACCACCTCCACCACCACCACCTCCTCCTCCTCCTCCGCTGCCCCTCCGCCACAGCCTCCACGCATCACTGCACCCCTCCGCCCCCGCCAGCTCCACCGTCGCTTTTGCATATCATTATATCTCTCATTATGTCTCTCTGTGTGGGAAATGTGTTTTTTTCATCTCTCTTATTCCTAGCCCTGTCCGTGCTTTTTTTTTATTCTAATTCCTGGTTTGATGAACACAGTTTTATTATTATTGCTATTCCTCGTTTTAGAGTTTGATTTTTGAAATTAACTTAATGGACTGAACTCTGATTTGTGTCACTGTGTCAGACACTGTTTCTTATGTTTTGTTATTGTGAATCTTACCCAAATTATCATTAATGCTATTGCTGCTATTAGGATTACTGTCATTATTGTCACTAACATGATTATCATTATAATCATCATTAAATCATTATCAGCATCACCATCATCATTATTTTCATAATATCTATTATCATTGTTGTTATTATCATCATTATTACTATTTTATCAGCAAATTTCAAATTTGCCATGTATGATATCGATATGATTTGTCAATATAGTTTCAGGGGCCAAAGATAATGTCTAAGATAGTATAAAAAGAAAATCATTCACAGCACGTGGTCGACGGAAAGTATAGGTATTATTTCTGGAGACACTCAGAAACACCCCCGGCCGCTGCAAAAGGCCCTAAGCCAATATTTTTTTAGATTGAATATCACGTTTTTTTTCGTGCGCCGTTCAGGACGTGATCGTTGAAAACTTTCATAAAGGTTTCAGGAACATTGCTGTTCTGCAGCAAAAGGTCACAAGTCGATATATTTTTCCCTTTTTCTAGATTTTATCGGAAAGTCTGATGGGTACACACTACATGTGTTTGTTTCTACCATTTTTACTCCCATTATTATCATTATTATCTTTATTGTAAACATCCTCATTACTATCATTCTTAAATTTCATTATCGTTATTATCATTATTTCCATTGCTATCATGATAATCATCATTAGCATCATTATCAATATCATTATCATCATTATCATTATCATTGTTATTATAACTATTATCCTTTTCAACATTACACTTATCACCATCATTATCATTATAATTTATCGTTATAATCGTTATCATTATCATTATTGTTTCTATTGTTATCATCACTACCATCCTTAATATCACCATTATTATCATCACTATCAATATCATTGCCTTTATCGCTAACATTTTCTATAACCCCCATTGTATCATTGTCATTATGATAATGTCAACATTACTGTCATCATTATTTTCTCAGTTTTATTTGTAGATAAGGATACAGGTAAGATTGAATAACTTCTCTCATCTATACCTTTATCTGCAAGTGTCACAACTCAAAGGTATATTCATATATGCCTTTTTTATTTGTAACTTGTATCCCCCCTGTGTGCCCTTCATTTGTTACCTCCAGGATAATTCCTCTGGCCAGTGCGTTCTATTAGATCCGAGCATTCAGTATTTGCAGAACAATAGCAAGAGGTAAATTGCAGCGAGAAGTTGCACAGGTGTTGAGCCACTCCGGGCGCCCGCAGCAAGAGTCACGGTTGACTCGGTTATTACACCAAACATGGCGCGCCGTATCCCTCTCTCCCTCATCTCTACATGGCCGGAGAGCATCAGATGCGCCGTGAATCGTCCCGAACCTTTTCTCCCGCAGATGCTTGACACCTAAACATATATTTTCGCAGGCAGGACTCCTTCGTGGGGCGAGCTCGGCAGACCTCTGGAATGTTTCCCTCGGATCCCCGGACGCCAGGATTTTGCCAGATTCCTATCAGCGATCACGACATGCCCTACGCCACTACAGCTCCGCCCGCACGCTCGCCGCTGGATGTGCCTCACCTTCGTCGCCTTCTCTTTTCGTTGCACCGGTCTCCTTCACGAGCCTCGATTTCTGCAAACACAGACACAAACAATAGAACACACGCGCGCACACACACACACACACACACACACAAACATACACAAACACACATTTAGTAGCACACCACCCCAGGACACACCCATTACCGTATATATTGCATCACCATTAACGGAATCCAAAGATATGCAAAAAAAAAAAGCCATTAAAATTGTAACACATTCAAAAACCACTCTTGGGATACATTAAACATCTAAGAATAAAATCACGATGAAAACAAAGAAAAAAAACAATAAGCATAAACAAAGGTATAAGAATAACTCCTTAATGAACACCCTTGTCTATGGTACATTTAAGGGTATGGGTAGGAAACGGCGAAGGATTAGCACATACCTGAATAAAGTAATTAACATACTTAGCATAGTCCGAAAATGACACTTTTTGCTGTACGTAGCATGATGTTCCTGGACGTTCCCCTATCCGGTAGACTGCACTAAAAATAACAACAATAGATAGATCAATTTAGGCATAGATAGGAAAGAGATTGGCGGATAGATAGATAGATAGATAAAAAGAGAGAGAGAGAGAGAAAGAGAGAGAGAAAGGAGAGAGAGAGAGAGAGAAAGAAAGAGAGAGAGAGAAAGAGAGAGAGAAAGGAAGAGAGAGAGAGAGAGAAAGATAGATAGATAGAGAAAGAGAGAGTGTGTGTGTGTATGTGTGTGTGTGTGTGTGTGTGTGCGAGAGAGAGAGAGAGAGAGAGCGAGAGAGAGAGAAAGCGAAGGAGAGAGAGATAGAGAGATAGATAAAGAGAGAGAGAGAAAGAGAGAGAGAGAGAGAGAGAGAGAGAGAGAGAGAGAGAGAGAGAGAGAGAGAGAGAGAGAGAGAGAGAGAGAAGGAAAGATAGATAAATAGAGTGAGAGAGAGAATGAGTGAGGGAGAGAGAGATGGAGAGAGCGAGAGAGAGAGAGGGAGGGGAGGGAGCAAGACAAAAAAAAAAAAAAAAAAAAAAAAAAAAAAAAAAAAAAAAAAAGATCCACTGGAAGAGAGTCAAACAACACCATCGAGTTGACAAAACAAACCCTGTAACTCAAAGTCAAAGAGTAAAGAAATAATAATGATAATGATAAAATCATTAAAGAAGATAAGTGAGAGACGAAGATAGAAAGTGAAGAGGCCCCTCCCCAGTCCTCCTCCCTCTTCACTCTCCTTCTTCCCATTCTTCCTCCCCCTTCTCATCTCTCTCCTCCTTCCCATCCTCCCTTCTCCTTCCTATCCCTATCTCCATCCCTCCTCCTTCCTCCCCCTCCCCTCCTTTACTCCTCCTCCTCCTCCTCCATCTTCCATTCCCCCTCCTCCCACACCCATCCCTTCCCCTTCCCCTTCCCCTTCCCCTTCCCCTTCCCCATCCCCTTCCCCTTCCCCTTCCCCTTCCCCTTCCCCTTCCCCTTCCCCTTCCCCTTCCCCTTCCCCTTCCTCCCTCCTCCCCTCCTCCCCTCCCTCCCTCCCTCCGCTCCCCCCTCCCCCCACCCCCCGGGCTGCGACTCGTGACTGCCATCTTTGGACCTTCGCTCATTCATCGGCCGTAAGGAGAGTTTTAATCGCGAGATTCTTAATGGCGGCATGATTAAATTAAGACTGTGAGTGGCGATATAAACTCGGCAACATGGGCGCGAATAATGGAACTGCATGATTCCCTTCGCTTGTAATGGAGCACTTAAAGTCATTAATTATTCCTTAGTACTCCCTGAAAGAATTATGATCATTGCGAGGGATGGTTATTATAAATGTTTTTTTTTTTCCTTGATTTTTCTTCTTTTTTTTCTAACTCTCCCTATCTCCATTCTTTTTTGGTTGTTTTCTTTATATTCGGGTTTACGTAACTTTACCCACTTTATCTGTGACCGCCACATTTCTTCATTTATCAGCATCATTATTAAATCATTTTTGTCAATTTATTTTTACGTATAGACGACACAATGGTATAATTAAGGATTGCTGTTGCTCCCGTGATGTAATATCTGCCGTTGTAAATTACCAGTTTTATAATTCTTATAGTAGTGATGATAATGTCAAAGCAGTGATTCATGGCAGAGCAAAGGCGATAATTGCAACAATAATAGTATTAATAAGTATTAATCATAATAAAAATGATAATAGTGATGCTGGTGATAACGGGGATGATAGTGATAATAATCAAAGGCGATAAAAGTGTAGTAACAGCCGCATCAGCAGTGATGATGGTATCAGTATCATCATCATTGTTATCATTATTATTTTTATTATTATCATCTTTGTTTTTATCATTGTTGATGCTGTTATACTATTATCATTATCACTATTATTTTCGTCATCTTTATTATCATTATTATTATTGTCATCATTATAATCATTATCATTTCTATAACTATATTCAATATAAATTTCACTGTTGTTATTGTCGTTGTCGTAGCTATTGTTACTATTGCTAATACTGCCATTACCATCACATTCATTATCATTATCATCATTCTCACCACCACCATCTTCATCATCATCTTCATCTATTCATTGTACATCAACTTCGTTATCATCATCATCATTGTCTTTGCCATTATCCCTATATTATCATCAGCATTATCAGTATCACCATTATCATTGCTAACCATTATAAGATGAACATGAAGAAAATAAATAAAGAAATAAGATGATTTTAATGACAAAGTGTTGAAATAATATCGTTTGCAGCTTTGCCAATAACAATAGCCTATGATGGTGAAACTGTTAATAAATGACCCAAAGTAACTGTCAATATCACGGTCGTATCCAACACAGCAATGCTTTCATAACTGTCACAGCAATGCTTTTTTTCCCCATAACTTTCATAATTGTCATTACTGTGGCATCACCCAACACCCTCATAGCTGAATGTATGTATGCCTTCGCACGATCAAGAGCACCTTTTCCTTCATAAATGGAAGCATCTGGCGCGAACCGCACTACACACAACATTTACGACGAAGACAAAAGCGAGAGAAAACGGGGGATCTTTGCAGGATTAGATCGTTTTATTGCCCGATTGTTTCGAGGAAGCTTTTCTATTTTAATTTCCCCCTCTCTCTCTTTGCTTATTGCTTTGTTCAGGGCGGCTGTGTTTCACCCTCGTACGCTAATGCATTTGTCTTTCTCGTTCCGTGTGTGCTTTGGCTTGGGAATTCAAAGTGGTTTCACCTCCACGCCGCCAGCTGAGACGTCCCTAGTCATTACAAATCGTAGAGAACGGAAATCACTCACATTGCCTACACATTCGGAACAATTATTTGATATAAAAAGATCATTCCGGGAATAGACGTCCCATTGCAATGGCTACACGACGCCTCCATATTTCAAGAACATTATTATCCCAATAAGGTGAATCGTTTATGTGGCGGGGTTGCATGGGGGTGGGCTGGGGGTTGGAGGTGGGGGTTAGGGTGGGGGGGGGGGGTGTTTTAGTCTATCTTTAGCAGTTATATTATCCTCATCCTTAATATCATAATCATTGTTATCATTATCAGTCTCGTTATCATTACTACCATTGACATCATCATACCATAATCATTGATAGTATCCTTAATATCTTCATTATTGTTATCATCACTATTATGATTATTTTTGTTATTATGATTATTATTATTACTATTATCTTTATCATTATTATAATTACTGCTATCATAATTATGAATATTGGCATTATCATTATCATTATCATAATCATTGTCATTATCATGATCATTTTCATCCTCATTGTTATCATCATCACAATTATTATCATTACTGTATTATCATTTTATTATCTTCATTATTATTATTATCACTATTATCATCATTAATATCATTATTGTTGTCATCATTAATATCATTATTGTTGTCATCATTATTACCATTACTGTCATTATTATTATCATTATCATTATCATCATTATCATTATCTTTATTGTTGTTGTTATTACTGTTGCTGTTGTTGCTATCAATATTATGACTTATATTTCCATTGAATAATTTATTGTTCCATTTATAACAATTATAATTATAGTAATAGTAATGATAATAATACTAGTATTGGTAATGATGATGATGATCATAAATGATAGTAAGGATAGTTATGATGATAATGATAATACAATCATTTCATGGTAATCACTGTCAGTAACAGTGGCTTTGCTATGGCTTGGTCGTTATTATTCATAGTATTGTCATTATTCTTATTATTGCCTTTAAGGACATACAAAATTAATGATAATGATACTATCACCATCAACATCATCATTACTACAATTGTTGTCATTTTAGAAAACACACACATACACACACACACACACGCACACACACACACACACACACACATACACACACACACACACACACACACACACACACACACACACACACACACACACACACACACACACACACACCCATATATATATATATATATATATATATATATACATATATATATGTATATATATATATATATATATATATATATATATATATATATATATATATATATATATATATATATATATATATATATATATATATATATATATATATATATATATATATATATATATATATGTATATATATATATATATATATATATATATATATATATATACATATATATATGTGTGTGTGTGTATATATATATATATATATATATATATATATATATATATATATATATATATACATATATATATGTGTGTATATATATATATAAATATATATATATATATATATATATATATATATATATATATAAATATAAATATATATATATATATATATATATATATATGTATATATATATATATATATATATACATATACATATATATATATATATATATATATATATATATATATATATATATATATACACACACACACACACATCTATGCACACACACACACATATATTTATTGTTTCCTTGCCGACGTATTTGGAAAAACTTTCTACTTAAATGATAGTAAACTCGGTTCCAAAGTCGTAATGCAACAAGATGTGAGAAAGATGTTCTTGACTTTATTGTAAACTAGAGAGAATGAAAAAGTTATAATATGCTTATGATATACAGATTTTATATATATATGTATACATACATATATATATATATATATATATATATATATATATATATATATATATGTATATACATACATACATACACACACACACACACACACACACACACACACACACACACACACACACACACACACACACACACACACACACACACACACACACACACACACACACACACATATATATATATATATATATATATATATATATAAATATATATATATATATGTATATATACATGTGTGTATATATATTATACGTATATATGTATGTATGTATATATAAATTTATGTTCTCATAAATCAAAAATGAAAGGAAAAATATTTACTTGAAAGAAACAATCTAAAATATCATGTAAAAAAAAGAAAAAAAGTGAGACCTGCGAGCCAAAGGAAAACAGCTTTTGCAGCGGGCCAGAGGTCAGGTCAAAGGTCAGGGAAGCAACGGGCTATTAAGAAGCCTCCACTCAGACAGAAAACGATCGTCCATGCGATGCCAGAGCAGGATACTGTCTCATCTGCAAAGGCGCCTCCGCCGCCGGAGAGCGATGGGGGGAAGACGCGGAATTCGTAATGGGAAGGAAATGGGCCAGTTCTTCATTAGGATTTTGGGCGCGGGAAGGCGAGCTGATGTTCCCGCTCCAGATGTTCTCTAAATGGTCAGGAACAGGCGCCGGGGAGGGGAATGAACATGTTGCTCATTATCTCAAGATGAATCGGTGACATGGGAGACTGTCTGAAAATGGAGGTAATGCTCTTAGCACTCGAATAATGAATGGCTGTTGCTAAA
>BOPN01000197.1:578457-580957 GCA_017312705.2 Penaeus japonicus
ACTAATTCAAATAAACATGATTAACTCCCGTGGTCAACAACGTCTATTCAGTACACATACCAAAGCCAGTAGAGATCAAGGAGGATTTATTTGACTTGAACATGAGAGTAATTGGCAGCAAAAGCTGTCGTCTACCTGTTTGTAAGAAACCTTGATGTAGGACAGTGATGGATTGCATGACCTTCACTATGGACTTGAACTAAAGTAAGAGGACGGTACAGCATATCTGTTAAGGACTTTTTTTTTCCAGATTTGCCACTCTAAATTAAGGGTGAGGCAGTCTAGGTTTTGTTAAAGCTATCCGGTCATTTTTGGAATGATTCTTTTTCTTAAAGGAATTGCATTTTTATTGCACCCGAGACTTGATAAAATAAGCTGAAAATCCGCACGCTAGGTGGCCAGTCATCTCGGTAGCTTGGTAGTGAAGGGCGCGACGTAGCGACGCCTAGGAAGGCCTAAAGAAGCTGGTTGTGACGTGAAGAGGGTTTTCCCGCAGACAGAATACTTTTCCCGTAGACAGAGTAGATTTCCTGTAGACAGAATAGTTTTCCCGAAGACAGAGTAGATTTCCTGTAGACAGAATAGTTTTCCCGAAGACAGTAGATTTCCTGTAGACAGAGTCGTTTTCCTGTAAACAGAATAGTTTTCCTGTAGACAGAGTAGATTTCCCGTAGACAGAATAGTTTCCCCATAGACTAAGTAGATTTCCCGTAGACATAATAGTTTTCCCGCAGTCAGAATAATTTTCCCGTAGACAGAGTAGATTTCCCACAGACAGAATAGTTTCCCTATAAACTAAGTAGATTTCCCGTAGACAGAATAGTGTTCCCACAGACAGAATAGTTTTCCCCGCTGACAGAATAGTTTTCTCGCAGACAGAATAATTTTCCCGTAGACAGAATAGTTTTCCCGCAGATAGAATAGTTTTCCCGACAGAGTAATTTTCCCGCAGACAGAATAGTTTTCCCGTACACAGAATAGATTTTTCGCAGACAGAATAGTTTTCCCGCAGACAGAGAAGCTTTTCCTGGCAGGTGATGTTGGCATGAATGCAAAGATAGAGATGCTTTCACTGCTGTAAATAGGTGAAAGAGTAATGAGTGAAGAAACAGGTGAGACACCTACAGGGAAGAGTCATCAAGCTGGGTTCTGGCTTGATGATCTGAAGCTCTCAGGCTTGCTGCCCAGCATGATGCTTGGCTTACCATCTCGTCAAGAGTGAAATGGTGGGCAGCTCCTCACCTACATGCTATGAGCTTCGCCCTGAGGTCACGAGGGTTTGCTCCTGCCAAGTAGTATTATTAGGCTTCACAACAACTCATTGGCAGGCTCCAGAGAGGGCCACGGAGTCACGACAAAGAAAGGCCTGTCCACAAGAGACGAGTTGCTAGGGCACGGTGCAAGATCGGCTGCTGGAGAGTTTTCTCTGTCAATGACAGTATCACTGCTAGGACAATATCACATGTAGCCGATGAATTCATGCTTACGGATCACAGCCCAGTCGCTGCCATGCTTAAGTTGCTTTTGTATTCATAAATTTACTTGTCTCTTTTCGGACAATAATATCACTGATAAGACAGTATATTACTAAAATTTCAGTCCTTAAAATTTGTATTTTAATGAATTCCTAAATGGATCTTTTTACTTCTACATTGTGCCAGAGTGAATGAGTTTGATGACAGTAGTCTACTGAAGGTATCAGAAATCCATCTTTTAAATCAGATGTTTCCAAAAGTGGGAATACATCTATTTATCTGACATTGGAATTTTGTTAATATTGCAAGATTTTATAATGTTATTTATTTCACTACTGTACAATACTCATTAATACTCTTAAAAATCTAGACATAACTACTAATAAAAACACAGTTGGTGATGCAAAGCTTCAAGGGGAATATGTTTGACTAAAGTCCGGGAACCGCCGCTCTGCACTTTAACTTAAATTAGAACATCTTGAATTGTAACACTTTATTATCTACAGAAATGTTGACACTAGATAGAGCTGACATTATCAGAAGGGGGCACAATAAATAATTGATAATTTGAAACAGTAGAGGGGGAGCATTTAAGAGAACTTTGATGTGGCAGAGATTCCCTCAATTTATAAAACAGTTTTTTTTAAATGCAGACATTACCTCTGAAGGTTTGGTTGTGGGCCCAGCAGTGGCGTCATGTGTGTCATGAATTATTAGCAGCTATTCAAACAAAATTTGACTAGAAGATAAATTAAAAACAATATATTTGCAATATCAGGCCAGTATCTCACACATACCTAAAAAAATCTCTCTTTACCTGTACTAGTCGAAGTCCTGTTAGTCAGTATCAGTAGTAAGAGTCTAGCAATGGAGCTTTCTTCCCAAATATCATCTATAGAGGTCATATCTCCTGGGAAGTATACCCTATTTCGACCACAATAGACACACCGTACAGTTCTATCTTATCAAGCTCATGATCTCAAGCGATTACACTTATAGAATCAGTTCTTCTGAGCCTACCACTG
>BOPN01000197.1:606872-611872 GCA_017312705.2 Penaeus japonicus
TTCTCAGGTTTTGACACACACATACAAACACACACACACACACAAATAAAAACATGCATATACATATACAAATATATGTATTTATATGTATATATGAATCTATATGTGCATGTGTGTGCTCGCCTTCCCCTTCATCGTCTAATTGCTTTCTTGCAAATTCGTCTCTATTCCTCTGGCTTTCTATTTGCATTCATAGAATCCCTCTACGTCTTAGAATCATCAATCTCTCTACTCAAAAACAATACAGCTTGACTGGGAAAATGGCCGAGGTCTTCCCGACTGCCGATCAACAACAGCGCACTTTTGACATATTAATTGATCGGATCGAACGGCACTAGACAGGTCCTGAAAGCATGAGCGCACGGCGACGGAGGAGGCGGAATAGGAAGAGGAAGTGGAGGAGGAGGAAGAGAATGTGGAGGAGGAAGATATTGAGGAAAATGTGGAGGATGTGGAGGAGGAAGTGGAGGAGAAAGAAAAAGAGAAAGTGGAGGAGGAGGAGGATGAGCAAGTGGAGGGGCAGGAGGAGGAGGAGGAAGTGGAGGAGGTAAAGGAGGAGGAAGAAGAGGGAGGAAGGGGGAGGGGAGGGGGAGGAAGAAGAAGAAGAAGAGGGGAAGGAGGAGGAGGAGGAGGAATAAGAATAAGAAGAGAGGTTGTAGTAGTAATAGTATGTGGTGGAGGATGAGGAAGAGGAGGATGAGTAATATGAGTAGGAAGAAAAAAGGGAAGAGGAGTAGGAAAAGGAGGCAAAAGAGGTGATGGTAGAGAAGGAGAAGGAGAAGGAGAAGGATGTGGAGGCGGTGGAAGAGGATGAGGAAAAAGACTTGAAAGAAGAAGAGGAGGAGGAGGAAAAGATAGGAAGGGGAAGAGTAGGAGTGGCCGTGGCAGGAGGAGTTGGAAGAAGAAGTGGGAAAGGAATGGAGGAAGATAAAACTCGAAGAGGACGGAGAGGGACTTAGAATGAAGATAACAAGAAGGGAATGTGGAAAGAGGAGAAAAGGGGAAGAGGAGGAAAAAGTTGGATGAGAAGAGGAGAAGGAGGAGATTGCTTTGGCAAAAAAGGAAAAGAAGATGGAGAAAGAAGAATGAAGGTGAGGATGGAAAACAGGAGTAAGAAGAGGACGAGAAGGAGGAGGAGGAGAAGGAAGAGGAGGAATAGGAGGAGGAGGAGGAGGAGGAGGAGGCGTCTCAAGTGAACGGGAAATGGATCAGCCTGCGGATGCCGTACCCGCCGCCCTCCTCGCCCTGCCCGCCTCCCTCCCGTCCTGTGACCGAGCTGCCCTCGTTAAGGCGGACGGCAGCGGGGCATGTGATACCATTGCCATGGTGATCGTCGTTCCGAACCCCTTGTCACGTCCTGCCAACTGTCATAAATCTCTGACCTGATGGTACCCGGTGGGATCGCCGAGCTGCGCCGAGAATCCCAATGGCCGCGGCGTCTCTCCCTCACCCTAGCGGAGGCCGGAGCTCTCCGCGGCGCAAAGACCCCGCCTTTGATTCTGCCGGCCAGAGCTCTCCGGAGGGGGAGGAGGAAGCGAAGAGGGATAGGAAAAGGAGGAGGAGGAGGAGGAAGAGGAAAAGGAGGAGGAGGGGAAGGAAGAAGACGAAGAGGAATAGGAAAAGGAAGAGGAGGGGGAGGAAGAGGAAGAGGAAAAGGAGGAGGAGGAGAAGGAAGAGCATGAGGAAGAGGAAAAGGAGGAGGAGGGGAATGGAGAAGACGAAGAGGGATAGGAAAAGGAGGAGGAAGAGGAAGAGGAAAAGGAGGAGGAGGGGGAGGAAGAGGAAGAGGAATAGGAAAAGGAGGAGGAGGAGAAGGAAGAGCATGAGGAAGAGGGAAAGGAGAAGGAGGAGAAGGAAGACGAAGAGGGATAGGAAAAGGAGGAGGAAGAGGAAAAGAAGGAGGAGGGGAAGGAAGAAGACGAAGAGGAATAAGTAAAGGAGGAGGAGGAGGGGGGAGAGGAAGAGGAAAAGGAGGAGGAGGAAAAGGAAGAGGATGAGGAAGAGTAAAAGGAGGAGGGAAAGGAAGACGAAGAAGAAAAAAACTCGTAGGAGGAGGAAAAAGATAATGATAATAAGAGAAGAAGGAGAAGGAGAAAACAAGAAGAGGAATAGGAAGAAGAAGAGATTTTGGAGGGGTAGAGAAAGAAGAGGTAGAGAAAGAAACTTGGAAAAAGCAGGAGAAGGGTAGGAGGAGAAGGAGGCTCCGGAAGAGGAGGAAGAGAAGGAGAAGGAGGAAAGAAATGAGAGATTGATCAATGCGAAGAGAGAGTGGAGAGCACGAGAAGATGGTGAATGTGGATGTGATGGTTATGAAGAAAATAATAATGAGAGAGACAGTACTGTACTTGGCGGCGCGCGGAGTGAAAGGATCACCAGGAGGAGTAATAGACGGAGTAATGATCATCTTTAGAATCCTAATGGTAATGATTCTGATATAATGATGATGACACTGTAATGTAATAATGATAATAACACTGTAATGGTATGATGATAATAATAATAATAATGATGTATTTTTATTTATGTACTGCACGATTTACTATTGATAATGGAAAAGGCCAAAAATGATAGCGAGAAAAGAGGAACAAGAAAAGCACAAAAAAAGAGAATTGGAAAAACGAAATAAGAAAAGTAGTAAAAGATGCTACTGCTACTTCTAACAACTATTTCTTAAATCACCAAGTAACTACCTTTACCAATTACTCTGACAACATCATTTAAGTACTACTACTAGATACTACTTTACGATAGCTATTGTTTTTAGCAATTATTTTACGGACTTTTTGATACTGATTTTAGTTGCTACTATCATTGTTTTTAGCAGTAGGGCTAGTAAGACTGAGAATATCGGTGATGATAGCAACAGTAATGCAACATTGAAATACTGATAAACGTTGCGATCACTGTCTATGATAACAAAGACAGTGATGATAATAGAATAGCGCTACGCATGATAAAAACAACAACAATGATGAAGTTTATGGCAAAGCTAATAATGGGGATATTGATATAACTGATGATGATTATGATGATAGATGATGATCATCATGATAATGGTAACGTGAGGATGATTATCATTATAATGCTGATAATAATTATAGTGACACTACTACTACTACTACTAACGGTGATGAGGATAACAATAACAACAACAAAAGCTATAAAAGTAGTAGCAATAATAACAGTGATAATGATAATCATACGGATGACAAAAATGATAGTAATAATGGTAGCAACAACGGTTATGGTGATAATAATGATAAGTAACAATAATGATGATAACAACGACAATAATGATTACAACAATGATAATGGTGAATAAAGACAACAGCATCACGAGCGCAAATAACCGCACCAACCACAGCCAGAAGTGCCCGACTCGAGGGAGCAAGCAACCACCGAAAGCACACACGCAAGGCCGCCCGCGCGCCGCCGTGGCTCCCCCGCCCGGAAAGGCCAGCGCGTCTGGGTTCGTCGCCACACCGGTCTCTCGCCCACCGCCGGCCGCCCCTGCGCCCGAGCTGAATTTCACCGGCTGCGACCTGCGCCGGCAGAGCAACAAGCAATCGAGCGAGCGTTTTTGCCCGGGCGCTGGTGGGGTCGCTTTTATTGTCTCGGGTAATATGTTATACTTGTTTTTATCGCTGGAAAGGTCCCCGGGAGTGTAAGACAAGGAGGCTGCGGAGAGACGCAGGAATTCGGGAAGGTTTATTAGCGCTGCGGCTGACTGCGACATGTCGGGATGTGATCTCTATATCGTGCTGAATTTACGATTATTCCTTTCAATGTTATTATGATTTATGTCGTGTGCGGTGAAAGCATTTAACTTGCAGTTGAGCTTCTTTGTTGCATTACCTTCTCTACACGGTCACCTCAGCTGATATCCTTACTGGCTTCTTTGATCGTAGGAAGCAAATATGAATGAGATAACAATTATGCAGCAGTAAAGATGATATCATGTCAGTGCAATAGCTGTAATTATGCGAATGTAATTACCATTAAAATCCTCACATTCTTATCACCAACACCATCGACAACTGGACCAGCGCTCTGCACTAGAATCCTTATAAGAATCTTTTTTTTTTTCCTTTTTTTTTCAAAACGTCTTTGGACATAACTATGTTCATAATCCGAGATAATACATTTCTAACTTTTGTTTATCATTCCATTCCTTGCTTGCGTCCATTGATCATCATCTTCATCCCATTTGAATCGGAATTGTCATTACGGCTGCCACCTCGCTCTCGCTCTCTCACTGCGTGTGTTTGCGTGTGTATGTGTGTGTGTATGCGTGTGTGTGTGTATGTTTGTCTCCCCCCCTCTCTCTCTTTCTCTCCCCTCGCTCTATCTATCTATCTATCTATCTATTCACCTATTCAGACTCTCTCCCTCCCTCTCTTTCTCACTCTCACTCACTTTCCTCTCTCCCTTGCGCTCCCTTTTTTCCCTCACTCTCACCCCCCTCCCCCCATCTCCCTCCCCTCTCCCTATTCCCTCTAGCTCACGTTAATAACCACAACAACGAACGAGGGGAGTGCCGATCAGTATTCCCCGCCGGTTCGCCGTATTGTGTACGAGTCAGTTGAGGTCCCTCAGTCTCTGCTGTCCATGATTTACTCGAGATAACTCATCATCGGATTAAGTGACGCGCTATGATACGCCAATTAGTCGAAGAAACTCCACTCGCTGTGAAGTGTTGATCGTTTACACGCTGTTCTCGAGGCCATATAAGGGGGAGCTGGTGGCCCGCTTTGCACTGTGTTGTGTGCCATGCTTATTAAGAAGTGGTAGAAAGAGGGAGAGGGAGAGAGAGAGAGAGAGAGAGAGAGAGAGAGAGAGAGAGAGAGAGAGAGAGAGAGAGAGAGAGAGAGAGAGAGAGAGAGAGAGAGAGAGAGAGAGAGAGAGAGATGGAGAGAGAAAGAGAGAGAGAGAGAGAGAGAGAGAGAGAGAGAGAGAGAGAGAGAGAGAGAGAGAGAGAGAGAGAGAGAGAGAGAGAGAGA
>BOPN01000197.1:614372-618274 GCA_017312705.2 Penaeus japonicus
CACCAGGTTATCTGGCGAGTTTTCAATACATTCGGCGGCCTCATTACCTCCGACTTTCCCAACTCTCCTCCCAGGGAATTGTATTGCATTCCGGTCCGTGTAACTTTTTCATGCACCCTTTTGTCTGATCCGGTTTACGGCTACAGAATCTATCTCGCAGAAAATAGCGTGTCTTCTGTATAATTACTCTCCATTTCTCTGGAATCTGATCTTTTTTATGCGAGCTTTCCCTGCGTTTAGTCAGACATCTCTAAACATGCAGCATCCACTAAACTCCGTTATAGTATGATATTGGTATTATGCATTCTGTGGCCTACATGAAAACTGGCATTTATGGAATTTATCAGGCAGGCTCCGAGTTCTTGAAGGCTCCGTCCGCGTATTCTAATCGAGTTTCGTTTCGCAAAACGTTTTTTCTCCCACTCCCTGGCATGGGCAAGAAGCATATGCATACTATATAGAACAAAATTTCCAGCAATCAAACGAGCGAAAGCCCGACAAAAACAAGCACCTGAGGTAACCAACAACATCATAATATTATAATACTCTCTACGTCTGGGCGCGGCAGCAGCAGGTAGTTCCAAATACGGAATACCATAAATATTACTGTCCAGACACGCAAATTGAGCCAGTTACCCCCATGAAGCGGGGAGAAAATGCCGACCATTCCCTAACTGCATCGGGCTTGTCGTCTGCAGGCCAGGTCAACCCACTCCCGATACCCCATACTGCTGCTGCCATCTACGCGCCGGGGTCTGCGACTTTCGCCCTTCTGCGCTCCGGTGGAGGGGCGAGCCTTCTCTGCTCGGAATCTATAACCAATGATGACATAAAGTTAATAGACCCGGATTCTGGCTTGAAATTGTCCAGGCAGTTCGGGTAACTTCCCTAAGATAAAAGATATATTTATGGACAGGACACATGATTTGTCTCCCGGAATGTGCTACATTGGTAAAAGTTTATTTATAGTCTGAAGGTAAAGGTCGAACAATATCTCATTATCACAAGATATATCTCAGAGCGCGATTCAGATGCATCACTGTTCCAAGAATTTCAAAACCCGATTTGGAACAGCGAACATAATGGAAAACGATGATTCTTCACAATTTCAAGATGTCCGTGCAGCCACCGTGTAAACCTTGAGTGTTGGTCCGGCAGTGTGCCATAAAGTGACAAAGTTAGCCTAATCAATCACGGGATTAGACACCATGACAGCTCAAAGGCGAGATCTCAGAAGCTGTCTGGCGCGGGCCGAAAAAATGACGTTTTCGGCTGAATCTGGATCTGGCGAACTAATCTCCCTGGGAACGCTAATCCCGCGCGACGGAGCCTGTTGACGGGAGTCTGGAGGAGGCGGCGCTGACCACGGCGACAAAGCCCAATGAAAGGCTGTGCGCTCGGTTTACAAACACTCGGACACGGGTCTCGCTCTGCTGTGCAACAGGTAAACACACACGCGGGCACACACACACACACACACACACACACACACATATAGCTATATAGATATATGTATGTGTGTGTGTGTGTGTGCGTGTGTGTATATATAATGCCGCTTGAAAAGGTCACGAGCAACAAGTGTTCGATACCTAAAATACGTGTTTGACTTGTAAACTACGATTTTAGCCAATGGACCACATGCCTCACTTAGAAACTAGTATTTGTCTGATAAATCATCAGTTTGGCTTAAGATTTATGTGTTTGGGTCATAAACTGCGTTTTTTTCATTATCATGAGGAGTTAAACATTTAATTAATGCACCGCCTCTTACGGCAATGATTACCTCAAAGACCGCGTACCTGGGTTAAGACCACGTGGTCAACCTATAAATTACTAGCTTGACACAGGAACCATACACACACGACACCATAACATAGCTCATGAACCGAAACTTGAAGTAGTGAATAGCTTGAGGTATAAACTTGTATTCGCAATTCAGCTCTTTGAAATATGGTTCCATTCCTGGACCACCTTAACGCTTATTAGAACACGCCCGTGACTTATGAACATTAGGTTCATGAATCATATATTTGATTGGATCTTGAACCTGAAGTTCGGTTCACATGTTTAGATGATAAACCAAGAATATGCATTGTATATCATTCGCAGCGCTTTCTGATTAGTATGTATCGTTTTATTTGCTATTGTAATACCACAGGCCAGACAAGATGTTCCTTTAATCTTGGGTAAGACACTTTTGAGCTTATGAAACCAGATAATTGGCTTTATCACAGTGTAAGGGGTTTGAAAGATAGGCATAAACAAAATTAATAATGCACATTAGAATGTAAATTGCATGGTCTAATATATATATATATATATATATATATATATATATATATAATATAATATATATCTATGTGTGTGTGTGTGTGTGTGTGTGTGTTCATATGTGCATTTGTTGGGGTGCGTGTGTGTACATGCACTGTATGCACACACTTTTATTTTAATGCAGAAGTAGCTCAAGATTGTGCCTGCTTAACAAGGCTCGATTTAACAGTCCTTGTCGAAAAAAATATTTGCTGATACACTGTAAACTTTACGTTGGTGCTGAGTTCAATACAACTTTCCATTACAGAGCTTTGGTTGTGGTGCTAGATAAATAAATCGTTTGTTTCATTTTTCTCTTTACTAAATTCCGAATGATCTGCCATAATCGGGAAACCGGTATCGCTCACAAGACAAGACAACGCACGCGTCTGTACTTCTTTCTGTTAACATTTTGTATTTCATTTGACACTGACATGCCCTCACTAGCCATAATGTTTATCTATTTTTATTCATTAGCTTTAATACTTTAGCACATCTCAAATGAGCCTTTAGCACTAATCATTTAGATCCCTTCTCCGCATCAGCCCTGTCTTTGAGGAAGGTCGAACTTGAAGCGGATTTCGAGTGAACTCAAGAAGTTCGGCCAAAACCTCCTCACTGCAACCGATGTGACCAAAGATTCCTCGAAAGAAAGAAAATAACGAGAAAGTTTTTATGTCAGTAGCTGTCGCCCGCACGAGTTAGCTTATTCCTCCGACAGTCTTAGAGGGAGACTAATGGGAATCAAGCTTAAAGATTTATTTGAGAAAGAGGAGACCCAATAATCATAATATTTACATAATGCAGAGACGTTTGTTTAGAATGAATATGTTAACGCTGTTCTCAATCCAATTATTTCCCTAACTATTGATGTCCGGGGGTCGTGTCGATTGGGGGACAATGTTCTTCCAGATTAGAGGAGGATTTCGATAAAGATCCTCACCTTGAACTCGTCTCGACAGAAAATCCAGCGGTGGCATTGGATCTCCAAATGCCTGAATTGCATTTTGAAACACACAAGTAGTTAGTAGAGGAACACACTTTTAGAAGTGCCTTACGAACCATCTCTTAGAACCACGAACCACGCTCTGAAGGTTCGCATCGTTTGCTTGGTACAGAAACCACTCCAAGTGGACCGGTATAGGTATGAGCTCCAGTGTCAGGTAGAAGCATGACTCGGTAAAAGTATGGCTCGGCCATGAAACGTAAGTTGAATTTTATGATCCATGAACCACGTGTTCGGTTCAAAACTCACGTGGTCGGTTCGCCATGCGGTCAGGATAATGTCAACAATTTACAGTCGGGTTGTCTATTATCGGCGTTCAGTTTACGAAAAATTAGGTTAAGGATAATGAACATATGATTTAGTAATTAGTAATAAACGTATCAATGGCTTAATCCTTAAACAGTTTTGACGATGAATACGTGTATGGCAGTCATTTAGCCAAGGGACAAACAATTCATAGCATCACCTATGATTAAAGAACAACCCCCTTCCCACATGTATAAGTGCTTATATACATACATATAGTGTGTATATATATATATATATATATATATATATATATATATATATATATATATATATATAT
>BOPN01000197.1:642991-644811 GCA_017312705.2 Penaeus japonicus
GGGGCTCCTCCCTGATGGTGCTGGGATCACATCTCCCACCGCGGTGGCTCAACCTGGAACAGATGCTTGAAATACGCAGCCCAACGCTCTCGCACCCCAACGAGATCTGAGATGATCTCGCCATCCACGTAGCGAAGTGCAGATAGCTGTGGGGAAGACTATGAGTTCAGCTTTCTCAGCTAAAAATCTCCGAGCACACTCTTCCTCTCTCAATCTGTCCAAGTGAAACAGATTGATCACGAGGATTTAAAGTGCCACGACCAATCTAAGATTAGTGCCACAATACTCTGCCCTTTGGTAAACACTACAGTTCTGGAGAGTTCTCCATCTAGTGCTGACGAGGATGTGGTTGCTCCCCTTGCCTCCATTAGTTACCTCTACTTTAGAAGGCTGAGACTCTCCATGAAGAGGGTGCTGTCGCTACGGCCCGACCAGTAAAAGGTGTAACCACCTCACTAATCATGCTGCTACCAGTTCTTCTCATATCCAAGAGGGCAGCCACCTCTGCCCTCAGTCGACCGCAGACCGGCAGTCGCCCTCCCAGAAGGACCCATAGCCCCCACCCAGCATGAACAGATATTTGATTCGCTGCCGGTAGGATTCCCCAAAGCCAACTATTGACCCCAGGGGGCAGGGGGGCAGGGGTTGGTACGGAGCTGCTCAGAGATCCTCTACAGTTTTAACTAGGACCCTAAGGTGGTACCTAGTTAACAAAACTGGCCATGGGGAGGCACTGCAGAAGTCTTGACGACGGAGAGTCTATGTACTGACAGGGGAGGCTTATGCATAGCCACTTCCTTTTTCGGACTTACTAAACTAAGCTACCACACCATCACTACACATCTGAGCGAGAAACATCCACCCACAAACAATTCATAGTTATTAACTCCTTCTCACCTTGCTTTTGCGACCCAGTCCTTTCACTGCCTGCCTAATCTCATATCGTTCTCATATTCTAGTTATTTTGTTTCACGTTGTTTGTTTCAATTGTTTCTCTAGTGTCACACTGTCTCCACCCTTATAAAGATGAGAGGGGCAATGTGATTAATCACTAACTCAATTTTCTACTTTCTTCTTGATAGCACACACATCTAACATCAAGGTTTTACTAATACTTGTTCATGTTCACACAGCAATGGCGGTTCCAGCAAGTGGATGGTCAATTGCCGCACCTTGCTTGCGGCTTGCGGGAATACGATGGAAAAGATGTAGCCACATGTACGAGGCTACGAGCGAAGGCTGGAAAGACCACGCACATCATGTACATTGGAGACTCGCGCATCAGGCAGCATGTCGAGGTGCTTCTGGACCACATCCGCGACCTTGACCTCGTCATCACGACTCACAAGGTGATTTGAACAGGACTCGTCTGCTGTCTTTATCTCTATTTCGGTCTTCATTTTTAGATAGGTAGGTCTTAATTTCCTAAAAAAAAAAAAAAAAAAAGCGAGGAAAAGAAGATGCGGCATCTAAAAGGATCGATGTATTGTTTGGCAGTTCCATGTCATTTCTGCGCTTGGTGATTTAGGCGCGGATATTTAGTGATAATGAAGGTCCGCGCTCAGATGTCCTCCACAACTTGACTTTGCCGCGCCAAACTGAACCACGATAACGGGCGCTAAACTCCTTACCTCACGTCACCGATTTCAATCTCCGTCGTAGACTTAATTCCCACCGTTTATGTATATATATATGTATATGTATATATATATATATATGTATATATATATATATATATATATATATATATATATATATATATATATATGTATGTATATATATGTATATATATATATATATATATATATATATATATATAT
>BOPN01000198.1:10000-12500 GCA_017312705.2 Penaeus japonicus
AATTGAACGCAATTCTCGAACGCAATTCTCGCTAAACGCGATTTCAAACGCATTCTCAAACGCAATTCTCAAACGCAATTCTCAAACGCAATTCTCAAACGCAGTTCTCAAACGCAGTTCTCAAACGCAATTCTCAAACGCAATTCTCAATCGCAATTCTCAAACGCATTCTCAAACGCATTCTCAAACACAATTCTCAAACGCAATTCTCAAACGCAGTTCTCAAACGCAATTCTCAAACGCAATTCTCAATTGCAATCTCAAACGATTCTCAAACGCATTCTCGAACGCGAATTTTTCAAACGCGAGTTCTCGAACGCTAATTCTCAAACGCATTCTCAAACGCTAATTTTCAAACGCAATTTTCGAACGAATTTCAAACGCATTTTCAAACGCAGAAGTTCTCAAACGCAATTCTCAAACACAGTTTCAAACGCATTCTCAAAGAAGTTCTCAAACGCATTCTCAAACGCGATTCTCAAACGCAATTTCAAACGCAATTTCAAACGCAATTCTCAATCGTACTCGAACGCAATTTCAAACGCGAATTTCAAACGCGAATTCTCAATCGCATCTTCAAACGATTTCAAACGCATTCTCAACGCTAATTTCAAACGCAGTTCAACGCACTTCAAACGATTCTCAAACTAATTTCAAACGCGAATTTTCGAACGAAGTTCTCAAACGCATTCTCAAACGCGAAATTTCAAACGCACTCAAACACAAATTTCAAACGCATTCTCAAACGCAATTCTCAAACGCAATTCTCAAACGCGAATTTCAAACGCATTCTCAAACGCGCAATTTTCAAACGCAATTTCAAACGATTTCTCAAACGCAATTTCGTAAACGCGAATTTCAAACGCAATTCTCAAACGCAATTCTCAATCGCACTTCAAACGCAATTCTCGAACGCAATTTCAAACGCACTCAAACGCAATTTCAGCCAATTTCAAACGCAATTCTCAAACGCAATTCTCGAACGCAATTCTCGAACGCAATTCTCAAACGCAATTCTCAAATGCAATTCTCAAACGCATTCTCAAACGCGAATTTCAAACGCACTCAAACGCAATTTCAAACGCATTCTCAAACGCATTTCAAACGCACTTCAAACGGTTTCAAATGCATTCTCAAACGCGCATTAAACGCAATTCTCAAACGCAATTTCAAACGCAATTTCAAACGCAATTTTCAAACGCAATTCTCAAACGCACTTCAAACACAATTTCGGAACGCATTTCAAACGATTTCAAAACGCAATTCTCAAACGCACTCAAACGCAATTTTGAACGCAATTCTCAAACGCAATTCTCAAACGAATTGGAACGCGAAGTTCTCAAACGCATTGCTCAACGCACTTCAAACACAATTAAACGCAATTCTCGAACGCAATTCTCAAACGCAATTCTCGAACGCAATTCTCAAACGCAATTCTCAAACGCAATTCTCAAACGCAATTCTCAAACGCAATTCTCAAACGCAATTCTCGAACGCAATTCTCAAACGCAATTCTCAAACGCAATTCTCAAACGCAATTCTCAAACGCAATTCTCAAACGCAATTCTCAAACGCAATTCTCAAACACAGTTCTCAAACGCAATTCTCAAACGCAATTCTCAAACGCAATTCTCGAACGCAATTCTCAAACGCAATTCTCAAACGCAATTCTCAAACGCATTTCTCAAACGCAATTCTCAAACGCATTCTCGAACGCAATTCTCAAACGCAATTCTCAAACGCAATTCTCAAACGCAATTCTCGAACGCAATTCTCAAACGCAATTCTCAAACGCAATTCTCAAACGCATTTCTCAAACGCAATTCTCAAACGCAATTCTCAAACGCATTCTCAAACGCATTCTCAAACGCAGTTCTCAAACGCAGTTCTCAAACGCATTCTCAAACGCAATTCTCAAACGCAATTCTCAAACGCAATTCTCAATCGCAATTCTCGAACGCAATTCTCAAACGCAATTCTCAAACGCAATTCTCAAACGCATTCTCAAACGCAATTCTCAAACGCAATTCTCAAACGCAATTCTCAAACGCAATTCTCAAACGCAATTCTCGAACGCAATTCTCAAACGCAATTCTCAAACGCAATTCTCAAATGCAATTCTCAAACGCAATTCTCAAACGCAATTCTCAAACGCAATTCTCGAACGCAATTCTCAAACGCAATTCTCAAATCCAATTTTCAAACGCGACTTCAAACGCGAATTAAACGCAATTCTTCAAACGCAATTCTCGAACGCAATTTCAAACGCAATTTCAAACACAGCACTCAAATGCAATTTTCAAACGCATTCTCAAACGCGAATTTTCAAACGCAATTCTCAAACGCAATTCTCAAACGCAATTCTCAAACGCATTCTCAAACGCAATTCTCAAACGCAATTCTCAAACGCATTCTCAAACGCAATTCTCAAACGCAATTCTCAAACGCAATTCTCAAACGCAATTCTCAAACGCAATTCTCAAACGCAATTCTCAAACGC
>BOPN01000198.1:35000-37500 GCA_017312705.2 Penaeus japonicus
GGGGTGGGGTGGGGGGGTGGGGGGCTGGGACTTTGATTGCAGCTTTATTGATGAATGTAAAGTTGCATGGATGTCTACTTTGGAAGGCGCACGCAGGTACACGGTACAGCCTCTACGTTTTTGTTTGGTTGGCGCGTGCCGGTCTGCATTCCTCTCTCTCGTTCTTCGTCTTCGGCTCATGCCTCTGCTTTTTATTGGGTCTTTCTTCTTCTTCTTCTTCTTCTTTTCTTTTTCTTCTTCGTCTACTTCTTCTTCTTTTCTTCTTCGTCTTCTTCTGCTTTTTATTGGGTCTTTCTTTTTCTTCTTCTTCTTCTTTTTTCTTCTTCGTCTACTTCTTCTTCTTTTCTTCTTCGTCTTCTTCTTCTGCCTTTTATTGGGTCTTTCTTCTTCTTCTTCTTTTTTTTCTTCTTCGTCTACTTCTTCTTCTTTTCTTCTTCGTCTTCTTCTTCTGCTTTTTATTGGGTCTTTCTTCTTCTTCATCTTTTTCTTTTTTTTTCTTCTTCGTCTACTTCTTCTTCTTTTCTTCTTCGTCTTCTTCTGCATTTTATTGGGTCTTTCCTTTTCTTATTCTTCTTTTTCTTCTTCGTCTTCTTCTTCTACCTTTTGTTGTTCTTGTTATTGTTCTTCCTCATCATTTTTATCCGACTAGTATCATCATCATTATCATCATCATCTCATCATCATTATTATTATTATCATCATCGTCATCATTATCATCATCATCATCACCATCATCATCATTACCATCATCATCTTTATCATTACCATCATCATCACCATCATCATCATTATTATCATTTTCATCGTCATCATCATTATCATTATTATTACCATCATTATCATCATCATCGTCATCATCATAATTGTCATTATCATCATCATTATTATCATCATCACCATAATCATCATTATCATTATCCTTTTCCTCCTAATCATCATCATTATCATTATCACCATCATCATCATCATAATTAACATTATCATTATCATCATCACCTTTATCAACAACATCGTCATCACCAGTATCATCATCATCATTACCATCATCATCGTCATCATTACCATCATCATCATCATTATTACCATCATCATCATCACATTACCATCATCATTATCATTACCATCATCATCATCATTACCATCATCATCATCACTTTTATCAACAACATCGTCATCACCAGTATCATCATCATCATTACCATCATCATCATTATCATTACCATCATCATCATCATCATTACCATCATCATTATTATCATTATGTTTTTTCTTTTCCTCGCTTCTTCCTTCTCCTCTTTCTCTTTTTCTTCTTTATTATTAATAGTTTTTTTGTCTTCGTCTTTAACTGCTTTTTCTTCTTCGTCTGTTTTTTATATATATTTAGATTTATCATTGTTTTTTGTCTGACATAATTATGATGATGGTAGCTGTTATAATGATGATGGTGATGACAAAGAGGATGATAATGATGATAATGATGATGATGATAATGATAATAATTATAATAATTATAATAGTAATATCAATGATATTAGTAATATTAATGATAAAATGATGATGACAATGATAATGATGATGACAATGATGATTGCAATGATAATTATAATAACTATGGTAATAATAATGATAATGATGAAGATAGTAATGATAATAATAATGATGATGATAACAATCGCAGAGGGAGGAATGGCAATCCTGAAAAAAAAACACCTACCCTTACAGGATCAGCCTGCAAGCCCCCCTACTTAGAAAGAGGATCCTGCATGAAGGTCCACGACTGCCGCCCATTGCAAGGTCTGGTGGACTCCGCCTTCAGGACCAAGGAACCCCAAGTCGTCTCACTCCTTCGCCAGTATGTCGACAGCTGTGGCTTCGACAGTAAGAACCTGAGGGTGTGCTGCCCGCCGTCGGTGCAAGAGCTTGTCTCCAGGCTTCCTTCGGGGGTCATGGTAAGGTAGAGAGAGAGAGAGAGAGAAAAGAGAAGAGAAAGAAGAACGAGAGAGAATAGAAGAAAGAAAGAGAGAGAGAAGAGAAAGAAGAACGAGAGAGAATAGAAGAAAGAAAGAGAGAGAGAGAGAGGAAAGAGAGAAGAGAAAGAAGAGAGAGAGAGAAGAGAAAGAAGAGAGAGAGAGAAGAGAAAGAAGAGAGAGAGAGAGAGAATAGAAAGAAGAAAGAGAGAGAGAGAGAGAGATTGAGTGAGTGAGTTTGTATGAGTGTGAAACTCCTTGTTACTGCCAAGTCCTCCGTTGCAGGATAAGCTCAAGCAATGCGGCGTGCGAGCCCTGACGGACAAAATCCATGGCGGAGAGACCGCGGTCCTCAATGAGCTGCCTTGGATGGCGCTGCTGCGTGGAAGTGAGTTTTTGTATTCCAGCTGGCTCTCTTACTCTCATTATCATGATTGTACGTCTAAGTTCAAACTAAAATCGTCTTGCTATATTTGTTAGAACTCCCGTCCCGTCCCGTCCCGTCCCCGTCCCGTCCCCATCCCTTCCCGTCC
>BOPN01000198.1:42500-47500 GCA_017312705.2 Penaeus japonicus
TCTTAATCATAATCATAATCTTAATCATCGTCATCATTATTTTCATTGTTGATATAATTTTCGGCAACTAATTAGTTTTTTCTATATCTATCTAATTCTTGATTTTATTATAGATCTTTTATTTATTTATTTATTTATTATTATTATTTTTTTTTGTCAGTATGTTTGCCTGTTCTTGTTCTCCCCCATTCTTTATGTTTATTATTATTATTACTATTATCATTATTATCCTTAAATTTACTGTTGTGATTACCGTCATTATCATAATTATTACTTTTGTTATTGTTGTTGGTGCTATTCTCATTGATATTATTATCATTATTATTATCAATATTATTGATATTATCACTGTCATTATTATTATTACTATCAACAGTATTGTTATTTATTATTATAATTATTGTCAGTTATCTTATCGTTATTAATTATTATTAAAACTTTACTTGGTTATTATTTTTTGCATTTTGTTTATTTGTTTGTAGTGTTAATTTCACCACAATCGTTAACGTAGATGTAGTTGTTGCTATTATCATTATCAGTGATGAAGACTTTTATAAAAAGAATTACCATCATTTTAGAGTTAATGTTTTTATTTATGTCAACATAATACTTGGGATTGTTGAAATATATTCCAGGGGTTAAAAACACACAATGTTTTATATTCATATGTATATTTACAAAACTTACATTGCTGATACGATCGCATTATGTACAAAAGAGCACCTAGGTTTGTACGAAAAAGATATATTTAAAGTCAGATGTCTAGCACTTTAAATAATGTTTTAGATCACTGTTTGGTGTTCACTTCTCATTCAACATTTACGGAGTTTACAAATACATATTTACACATTTATGTACACTATGCAATACAGATTATGACAAGATTCAGTTTCTGCAACATTCATACTGGAAGACACGCCCACAAAATGGGAATTTTCTGTTACAAAATTAACCGTGACATTTCAGTATATATCATGGTTTGGTTACTATTATCAACCTATAATTACACAAATGGAATAATTTAACAAAAAGAACAAAGTGAAAACGCCAAGGAAATTATCGGCTATGTTTTCGGCCAAAAGTCTATGAAAAGAATTAAAAACAAAAAAAACAAAAAAAACAAAAAAACGCCTCTTCACCAAATCAACATTGCGTATTGATTAAAATTTATTAATTCAGCACTGAATATTCTTGTTTTTTTCTTGGGGGGGGGGGGTGAAGAAGCTCTTGTTTTACATAGACTAATGGGAAATAAATGTGGCACAAACATAAAAATGCTACCTAATGTGTGTGTGTGTATGTGTATGTGTTTCTGTGTGTACACACACACATATATATGCATATGTATGTTTATGTATGTATACATATATATATGTATATGTATATGTATATGTATATATATACATATATATATATATATATATATATATATATATATATATGTATATATATATATATATATATATATATATATATATATATATATGTATATATATACGCTTTGTACACGCGTATGTGGATGCAGAAGCGGATGTGGATGCTTGCCTGTGGTTTGGTGGGTGATTGAATTTATGAATATATGTATTGTAGAGTTCATTGGTGTGTCGTGTTTATTCATATATATATATATGTATGTATGTATATATATTAACTCATCTATTCATGTCAATATACATATACAGCCTGTATACGGAGAAAGTCATCATAGACCAGTACCTATAATCTTGTCAATTAAGAAATTTCCAAACGCCTGTCTTCATGTTTCAAAATTCAAAGTTTGCAATATTTAACATAGTCACGAAGACTTTTCCTCTAACTTCATAAAGAAGTTAGCATCCTGGAGCCTTTTAGACAAGCCAGCAGAGGGACCGGTTCTCTTTTACACAAAATTAAGTTTGAAGTTAGTAGACAATGTGTGTATTAACATGAATATATCCATTATAGATAAAAAATAATTTTCCCTTAAAAAGATATAGACAGAGATTAAAGAACTGGGGTTCGGGGGGCTGGCTAATTATAAATAAATGTAACTCAGATCGGACATCTAAATAATTTGCCGTAAGGTCTCGTACCAGCACTGGAATCAATAAGGCATGACCTGTTTTTCACGTGAAGGTCAATTAATAGTTGAAATGTCCAATGTGACCGCAAGCAATGGAAATAATACATCAGTCCTCTTTATCCCTTGGTAACTACAACATAACTTGGTAACAGACGTTAAAGTATATCGAGTCCCTTTGAGCAGCAAATTCCCGCTATCCGACACAAAGGAATTCTGTAACTGAGGTTTAGAGATTCCTCCTCGAGGAATGAGTGTCATCATTTGAGCATGTCGGGATGTATCTGAAGTGCACACTTTCGGTTCACTTTGTTGTGTATTCACATGGGGACTTTGTACGGTGCTACCGGTGTTGTATCACGTTCCTGATCATAATAAACACTGGTTCATGACCAGAGAGTAATAAATCCCTTTAACAGTAGCGAACATAAGTAGTTACAAGTTGGGGTCTTATGACCAACAGTTGGATCACTCAATGCCCAGAAGAAAATGAAGAACACCATCGGTCCGTCCGTCTCAATCTCCGGTCCTGGAAGTGGGGACCGCTGTGTACATCGGCGGCGCCTCTCCAGGGACACCTCCGGCGGGAGATTCAGGGAGGGAGGAGGAAGACGAATGAGAGGCAGAAGGTGGGGAAGATTGAGAAAGGGTAGAAGAAGGAGCAGAGGAAGGCACTTTCGGAACAGGAAAGCGAGAGACTGGAGGAGGAGGGACAACTACAGGAGGGGGCGTGAGGGGAACTAAGGTAGTTTGTGAGGGAGGGGAGTTGGCCGAGATCTGCTGCGGAGAGGATCGAAGGGGCTGCAGCGCGATGGGGCTTCGGATGGAAGGGGCTACTTTAGGCGAGGGAGCCTTCGAAGGGAAGGTGAAGTCCGCCTGGGGAAAGAGGTCCTCGTACTTGGGCGGGGCGTCTGCGGGGAGGGAGGAATACTTGGGTGGGCCCGGGGTGCGGGGAGGTGTCCTTTCCAGCTCCGGGGATTCGTGTTGCGGGAAAGTATAGATGGTGAAGACGGCGCGAGACTGTGGAGGTACTGGTGCCCGCTGGGTGCCGTCGACAGCCACCTGCGAATACGGCTGTGGGCGCGCGGGCGTTATGGTGGGCGCAGTGTGGCGGGGCAGGATCATCTCGTTATTATTCTGGCGGAGCTTCTGCGAGCAGGAGTGGAGGCAGCAGCGGTAGCATATGCATCGCAGAATCACGGCCGCTAGGATGCACACGGCTAGGAACACAGCCAGGAAAAAGCCGTCCATGGCGCTGAACCTGAAGGAGAAAGCGAAGCTGATTAGGGTTACGCCTTCGAACCGAAATTACCCAATGCCTTGAGTTTTTGAGTTTTCAGGGGACGAGTTTTTTTTACCCAATGCCTTGAGTTTTCAGGGGGCGAGTTTTTTTTATTTCTCTCACTATCATTATCCTTATTAACGTTATTGTTATAGCGCCCTGCCGCCAACGGATCAATCGAATAGACATATTTCCCTACAAGGATAACGTTCATAACCACAATAAAAAAAAAAGAAAGAAAAGAAAAACAAAAATATATATATATAAAAATCAATAATACTGAAAATTAAACATTAGTCTGAGGATAAACCGACATAAGGCATACAATCTATTTCTATACATCACTCCGTCAAATACTTTATTGACATAAAGACAATCGAACTGCTGAGAAAATATTACACAACACAGTGACAAAACCTAAAGGATGCACAAAAGAGTAAACACATAATAACCAGTTTTGAACACGCCGTCTGGGCTGGCTGGTTGTAACTTAGAAGTACTATGCATAGTGCACATGCAGCAATGGCAATAAATACAATCACATTCTTCTTGTAATGGATAATTCAAACATATGCATACGGATACTGAAAAGACCACAGTATGTTAGCCTTCTTTCTTATGAAACACGTTTTATAAAAAAAAAATAATAATAATAAAAAAAAAACTTATCTTTATTTACAGTTTCTCAAAACGAGACAAAGAACTGCAAAACAATCAACTCACTATCAGTTCCTTAACCAGTCATCAGTTTAACGTTTATCCGATGAAAGCCACAACGATGTAAAGAAAACACTCAGAGTGTATCCTCTGTTTCCCCCACCGAAGGCAACGCCACTGAACAGAAGACTGGCGCTAAAATCCGACCCAAGAACTACGCGTAAATTTACTCACTAACGAACGCACGTACACTCACTTGCAATCTCCCGCGTTACGACATGGGATAACCCGAATCGAAATCAGGCTTATCGGTCAGTTTTACACAGTACGTTATCCTTGTGAATTCTCTCAAAAAATATCCTTTGTCCTTGGGTGGTCCTAGTAAAGGAGTTGGCTATAGATTACTATGAAATAGGAATTTAAGATCGGTTTAAAAGGTTATGATAAGTCTTAGTATAGAGTGTCAGTCTCTTCTACTCTTACTAACTAGCAGTGTGACTCAGGTGATAAAAGTGTAGATTTATTGCTGTTGCGTAAAGCAGCTTGCCTCGGGTCTATGGACAGTTTGTAATTGCTTGCTAATAGACATTCTTAATTTATAACCTGAATCCATCGTCTGATTCTTGATTACCTTTAATATCATAAAACGAATTTTAAACTGAAAACACGAAATTAATACGTTAAAAGTAAGGCGCAAAAAACTTGCCGAGCCGAGTAGAAAACTGGCAAAAAAAAATCCGGGGATTTTACCGCCAACGTTAGCAGGGTCGCCAACATAACGGCGACATTGTTGCTCAAATCCAAACGCTCAAATCATGACTTCACGAAACAGCTTTAAAATGTCAGGTTTATCTGTTCCGCGAATCAAACTTATATCCATTCCTAGTTAATAATTCTGTCTTTAAAAACATTACGAAATCATCGCTTCAGTTCCTCAGGATGACCAACCTCACCAAGGGTTACTTCTCGCTTCTCAAAACAAGATCTTAAACGTTTCAAAAG
>BOPN01000198.1:50000-52500 GCA_017312705.2 Penaeus japonicus
ATACATTTAATCTATCGTGTATGAGTGAGAAAAGAATCCCCCATCTTATTCCCACTGACCACCACCCAAACACATGCACAACCACGCACTCGTAGTTTCGTAACTTCACTGATCATAAGTATCGATTATGATAAGTTCAATGCCATCAGGATATACTTGGCTTGGTCTCCACAGTATCTAATACGTAAGAGATTATCCACTGATAAAAGAGAATCGCTTATCTTAATTGTATATTCTCAAATCGTCAAGGAACCTAAACTATTGACATAACTAGTCCCAGAAAGGTCACATGTGTCAGGTTCCTTACTAGTTTCTGAATGGTAATCTGAGTGACATGAGGACATAAACACAAGTGAACATTGTATATCGATCGACATATGATGAGCTATTTCGCATTTTTGATAATATTGTTCAGTATTATCAGTATTAATGATATTGTGTCAATATCATCACCATTATGACTGTTATCATCATTCTTATTACTGTTATCAATATCAAAATATTTTTCATAACATTATCATTACCATTACCATTATAATTATCATCTTTATTATTAACCTTGTTATTACTTATCATTATTATTATTGCAGTAGTATTATCATTATCATTGTTATGAACATTTTTATTATTAACATTACTATCATAATTATCATTATTATTGCTATCATTATCGATATCATTATCATTCTTGTAACTTTCATCAGCTTTATCATCTTTATTTTCATCATTATTACTATTTTCATAATTCTACTTCCATTATTATCATTATTATAGCTATAATCATCATAATTATCATCCTTATCTTCAGCATTATTACTATCATTATTATCATTACTATTACTACTATCATTATTATTATCACTACCATTACTAACATCATCATTATCATCACCATTATGATTATGATTATCATAATTACCATTCCTATTATCCTCATTATCCTCCTCCACCACAACACCATTCAAATTATTATCAATATCATCATCATTCCCTTATCAACATCATTTATCCTTCCTTTTTAACAAAAGAGGCATTGTCATAGCCCAAGGTCACAATGCAAAAGCCGGCACACCTGGAGCAGGATTTTCCATGAGTGTCCATTTCCCTGTGTTAAGTAAGCAGACCTCCTTCCTTACGAGAGAACCACTGGCACTTCTTGCGTTTTGTGTATTTTGTTGTAGTGTGTTGTTGTAGTAGGAGGAGGAGTAGGAGTAATAGGTGGAGGAGTAGGAGTAGGAGTAGGAGTAGTAGTAGTAGTAGTAGTAGGAGGAGGAGGAGGAGGAGGAGGAGGAGGAGTAGGGGTAGGAATAGTAAGAATAGGAGTAGTAGGAGTAGGAATAGTAAAATAGTAAGAGTAGGAGTAGTAGTAGTAGGATGAGGAGTAGGAATAGCAAGAGTAGTAGTAGAAGTAGGAGGAATAGTAGGAGTAGTTGTAGTAATGGCAGCAACAGTAGTAGTAATTATAACATGAATATTTCTACTACTAATAGAAATGAAAGTAATGATAAAATTAATATCAATAATGATTATAATAACAATCATGATAATAACACTGACAAAATAATAATAACACCGTAATAACAATACTAAAATAATAAAAATAACATCAATAACAGCAATAACAATGATAATAATACTGATAGCATCAATAATAATGAATATGACATAAAATAACTATAATTACGTCAGTAATAACAATTATGATCAGGATTTAAAGGTACAAAAAATTAGTTACTTGCTGATAACATTAAAAAACAACATTTTAGTCCTTCGTTTAAGCTACACAAAGTATTTCTTTCGCAGCTAAAACTGTTAACTGCCCCCATACGAGGAAGTAATTACTGTGAATGCAATAGTGCATAAACAAGGTAAGAGATTTATAAAAAGTAGTTCTTTCCCAGTGGTGTTGCACAGCCTGTATTGTTCCTTCCTGTACCGAGCGAGAGGAAAAACAAGTATACTGCGCTTTCCTTGTGTATTTTTTTTTCTAGCTTTGTAATGTGCACACACACATACAGACATAGACACACACACACATACATATATGTATATATGTGTGTGTGTGAGGAAAAACAAGTATATTGCGCTTTCCTTGTGTATTTTTTTTTCTAGCTTTGTAATGTGCACACACACATACACAGACACAGACACACACACACACACATATATATATATATATATATATATATATATATATATATATATATATATATATATATGTATGTGTGTGTGTGTGTTGTGTGCGGATATATTTATATTCAATATTTAGAGATAGCGTGTAAGACGTATAGAATTCTAGTGACTAAAGAAAACAGATCGTCCGGTATCGCTACAATGCCCCGACTCCAGCCAACAGGCGGAGAAAGACTTTCCATGCTCGTTTATCGTTCACTAATCAGCGTTATAACTCAGTAATTAAAGTCTGATAACAACTTATACACCTTGGTAGGGTAGGACAAAAGGTCCAAGCTTTTTGCAAATGATCTGCATATTCATTTCT